>VXBI01006449.1:462399-493405 GCA_013397375.1 Toxostoma redivivum | reverse complement strand
TAAGGGGGGATGGAGGTGGGATAGAAAGGGGATGGAGGTGGGATGGAGGCGGGATAGAGAGAGGATGGAGGTGGGATGGAGGCGGAGCATGGAGGGAAACAGGCCTCCTGAGCTGGAGAAGCGGGAGCCGTTCAGCCGCTTGAAGCGTGGAGCCGGCTCTTTCCGAGCTCGTCCCGGCAAGCAGCAGCTGGAGCCTCGCAGCAAAGCCCGGCTCCACACGGAGACACCGTGCCGTGTACTTTCACCCTCTGTATCGAGCTACATACTTGCTGATTTGCTAGTAGCTTCATAAGATTACAGCAGAATTTGGTTATTAAATGCCTTAGATACAGCTTTTTTTAATTCCTTCCAAGCTCTTAAAAACCAGTACGCTGCACAAACAAATCCATTAACAAAACCAAAACTGGGGGTGCATGGGAGGCTGGGAGGAGACACAGCCAGGACAGGTGACCCCAACTGAAAAAAAGGAATATTCCAGACCATATAGCATCATGCTCAGCCAGCATATAAAATCCAAATAATTCCCCGAAAAGAAGGAAGTGGGGGATGTTTGGAGCAATGTAATTGTCTTCCCAAGTAACAATTACAGATGATAAGGCCCCCACTCGCCTGGGGATGGCTGAACACCTTCTTGTCTACAGGAAACAGTGAATTAAGTCCTTGCTTGGCTTGTGTGTGTGGCTTTTGCTCTCCCTATTAAACTGTCTTTATCTCAACTCATAAGTTTTCTCACTTTTACCCTTCTGATTCTTTCAGAAGGGGAGGGAGCAAGTGATTGTATGGGGCTTGGTGGCTGTCTGGGTTAAACCATAACACAGAAGCAAGGAAAATCACTGTTTTCACCACTGACATCCACAGCAATGTTATAGGTTGTATCTTGAGAATCCCTCAGGTTCACATGTAGTTTTTCTCTTCAAATTCAGGAGATGCAGCCCAAAGAATATAAAGCTGGAGGTTAAGCTGCAGCTCTTCTGTTGACAGCAGCTACCCTCTAACCCACCCAGCACTGATGAGCTCTTGAGCTCTGCTCCTTACTCTCCCTCTCATACCCCTATAAGCCTACTCCTATTCCTTCTTCCTCTGGTACAGTAGATTCCAATTTAAATTTTATACTCCAGAGTAACACAGAGGCTTCAGCAGAATAGTCTGTGGTGTGGAACCTTGCTAAACTGACCATTTGCTTTCCTTTCCCATTGGGGCAGGGGATCATCAAGCACTTAGGAAGCAGCTAATGCTGGACAGCTCTCTGCTTTCCCCATCCTGGTGCTTCCTTTGAGGTAATGCACATGTTCAACTATCCCTGGTGTTTCACCTATGAATACATCAGAAATGAGCAGCATATCAGGTCAGATAAGGCCCTGCTGAATTCCACTTGACAGCCGGGGCACACTGGACTTCTCTTTCAATTTTGGTGAGCCACAAAATGCAGAAAATGGAGTAGAGCACATGCAACAAAAGGGTTACACTCTGAATGCAGCTGTACAAATCGAGGTGAGGCTATTTGCCAGCTCTGGCACACAGTGAGGCACATACCGAGCTACAAATCTCATATGAAAGGCCAAAAGAAACTGCCTGGGGTTGCATTGCTATTTCTTCTCACCACTTCTTGCTTCTCCCCAACACATACACTCATCATTTCTTATCA
The DNA here is from genome assembly GCA_013397375.1 of Toxostoma redivivum. Classification (NCBI taxonomy): domain Eukaryota; kingdom Metazoa; phylum Chordata; class Aves; order Passeriformes; family Mimidae; genus Toxostoma; species Toxostoma redivivum. The sequence continues at coordinate 491,760 of VXBI01006449.1, read as the reverse complement.
GCTTTGAGCTTGTTACAGCAAGAACTTATTCCATCCTCCTCCAGTCTCATGACAGCACGTCAGAGAATGTCAAAATCCTGTATTAGGCTTTATTCTTTTATATAAACATTAACATTTCTCAAACAGATTAGTTAAAAATACAGATTTAAACAAGAATTTTTGCAATTGCAATGAGTTATAAAAAACAACAGATTATTTTACAGATTGTTACAAGTGCTTTACAAAGGTGCAGAGTGAAGGCCAGTGGCAGGGGACCAACCTCAAGTGCAAAATGGACACGATACCCTCACCACGGGCATAGCGCTCAGATACACAGCCAAAAATAAACAACAAACAAACCAAAAAACAGACAGACAAAAAAACCCCGAGCCATGTGAACCTATGCTCTTGGGATGCTCACTGGGCAAGCAAACATAGACCCCTATGACAGAGAAGACTCATGAGACCAAGCTACCAGGATACTTAAGGTTACATCTCTGAGATCAGCCGTAAGATGTTTTTTCTTGGAAAATAAGGAACATGTTTTATAACAGTATATTTCTCTTTTGTCAGACAAAATATTGCTGTAAATCCTAGAATACTTATGGATGCAGATACTTAAAACTTGGGCCACAAATCCAGTGTGGATCTCACAATGCCCAAAGTGAAGAAAGGATACCAGACCCAAGTGTCCTTCTGAAGCAGTTGGCACTCCTCATACAGGAGGGACCTCCATATCCCGTGATCATCACCGAAACCTTGAGCAAGTACCTTGGAAAGACTTTGGCAAAAGGAAGACAATGCAAGTGGATCTGATTACACCCAATATTCCTGCAGCCCATGATCTGAGAGTTGTACAGCCCACAGCTTATGCAATGCCCACATTTCACCAAATACAGTGTGTCCTCTCTCCTTGGTCAATACGTCTTCACACCCATCTTGGAACACATACCACATGCTCCAGATTCCTGGAAATTTTTGAAATCCTCCCACCACACCCACCTTACCTAGGTACCAGGCCTACCCACCTATCTTTCTTCTATTCCACCCCTAAACATAAAATCTATGCCCTGATTTGTTTTGAACTAAAGTCCAGCTGTTAGCAAATCAAAGGTAAATTGAGCTGTGAACCACCATGAGATAAAACCGTGATGCAATACATTAAAAAAAATCCACTACTTTATGCCTGACATCTTTTTGATACGCAATGTTCCCTCCTACCCAGAGGACCTCCTTGTTAGACAAAGAGCTCTACACATTACAGGAATCTTTTTTCCAAAGGAGGGCCAGAATAAAGGGCAGCTCTAGAGATGAAGTCTCATAATAAAGAAATAAAAGCTACTTCTCTTGGAATCATTGTAAAGGGCAGCACATTCAAGAGATTTTATTTATAAGAAACCCAGTGAAACCCCTAGAACATCCACACTGACTTCCCTGAGCTCCTCAGATCTGGGTACACTGGGGACCCTGCAGAAGCCTTTTGAGCTGGGTTACTCTCAACAGAGAGCTTTTGGCAAGTTCCTGCAAATTCATTTTCATAATCAGCGAGAAGAGGATCAATGGGCAAACCCTCAGCATATGCTCAGAGAAGAGAAAGACTCTGAAGAAAAAGGAGTTGAGGGGCAGGAGGAAAGGTCTTCATTTCTACCGTTTTTGAATGTTTCACGTTATTCCTTTGGGATACGGGCACTACATCAAAACAAACCCCTCCATCTGAACTACCCCTGCTGCCTCCTGCATAGTCTCATGACAACACTGAAACCCCAGGCTCATCACTCCCTGCATGCCCAGCCCAGGGTTCAGTGCTTTGGAGAGGGGAGGCTGGCTTCTCGTTAGCAAAGGCTGGGAGATGGCATTATGTCAGCATGTCAGCGCCCTGGGAGCATGCAGTCACTCATGCACATCCCAGATTTCGGAGAGCAGGGGCGGGAGTTTCTTGTCCTGCAGCCGAAGGGCGAACACCTGTTCAGAGTGGACACTGCTCAGTGTCCGGAGACTGACCAGCTTCATTAACATCCGTGGAAACATCAAGCGGTCCTGCAGGGGCAAACAGACAGCTGTTAGTAAATTCACCTAAAACTTCGGTTTTTTTAAAAAAATTGCTACAACTGATGATATACTGGAATCACAACCCTTACTTCCTCCAGAGCCAGCATTCTCCAGGAGGATGCAGTGTGACTACTACACAAGTAGCACATCATGTCCCAAAACTCCAGACTTTCCATGCTGGCAAAACTATGGAACATGATACAGGACAGCAGATTGTGACAGCTCACAAACCCTGCATTTACAGCTGCTATCAAAGAGCCCAGAAGGGACAAGCATGACAGTACAGGCAGCAAGAGAACTGTTACAGACAGTACTGCAGGAACTGTGCCTGCATAAACACAAAATCTGCTTGCGTCATCACTGGAGGTGTTCTGGTCAGGCACTTACATTTGGTCTGTTGATGCAAATGTAAGAATGAAGCGCTTCCACATAGGTGTGCTGCAGCCTCTCCACCAGGGACTGGTCCTGCACATTCGGTCGGTCTGCCAAAAAGCAGATTAGAAGTAAGCAGATTAGACACAAGCAGATTGCTGTGGGCAGCTTCACCAGATGTAACATCTCTGCCTAACCCCATTTCCTCCTATGGTCTCTTCCCAAAACTTCATCTCACATTCACCCAACACAGCTGGGAGATATATTCATGACACTGTGGCAATTGTGTCAGTCACCTGTAACTGTTATTTCTCAGTGATATCTACTCCTCCTGTAGAGGTGGGAGTTTAGAGAGACCAAACACATTTACACAGTGATGTTTGGGCTCATGCTGCTGTCCCAGAAAAAAATGCGAAGCCGCCTATTCGAGAGCAAATGGGAAAGTCTCTCCAGTAGCTGAGCCAGTCAGAAAGCAGGAACAGAGAAAAACAGTCATTAATCAGGTCACAAGACAGAAGAGTAGAGGTGGCTTCTTGGCAAAGCCCTGTCCTGGCCCGGAGCAATAGTGCCTCTTGTCCAGAGTATGTTTGCTTTGTTTGCTTGCCCACTAGATGTCACTCATGCTGTGGAACCTGCATCACACCAAAGAGGTGCCAAGGACATTAAGGGGGCAATAAAACAGCAATTTCTAAATGAGGAAGATAAATATTTTTCGGCACACTTTTCCAGCAGTGAGGAATTCAATTTCCTCTGGAAGTGGCACTAGAAAATTCAGAATATAATGACTAATACGCTCCCTTTATCACTACACCCTATACAAGCTCTATTACTCCTTTTCTATTTGTAATGTCCCCTCACTCTACATCCTTTGCCCTCTGACTCACTGCTGCAACTCTTCAGATCTTCCTGGCTTTTTACCTGCAGAGAAAATGTTGATGGCAATTAAAAGTGCATATTCAGCATCATTAAGCTGTAGCTCATTCATTCCCTTTGAGAACTCAAAGATGGGGTTAATGAACTCAAACTGCAGACCTGCAACAAACAGAAGAGAACAAGGTGAGGCAGTAACAATTGTCTCCCCTCTCTACCCCTCCCTTTCATGGAAAAGGCTGCCAGAAATCCACTGCTATACACCAGGGAGCGGAGAAGACAGACAGGCACAGAAAAATCCTTACATTATGCTCAAATGAATACATCCACTACTGGTGAGCACCAACAACAGTGGCTGAGGAATCAGATTCTAACTGTAAAATGACACTATCTCTAGGTTTTCCTAAAGCCTTAAATACCCCACAGCACATTACTGAGCAACAGCTAAAGGCACACAACATCAGCTACCAGATAAGTCCATCAAAACATCATCAGAAGGTCACAAGCACAAAGTTTATACTGTCCACTCTCACAGCATCACCACCTTCACACCCAGTAGCCTTCACATCTTCAAAGAAAGCTTTAATTCTACACTTCAGGTTCATGTGAAGTATGTATGAGCTGAAAATAGGCAGTTCCAAGAACTCTGAACTATGCCATTTCCTTCACTCAAAGAACTGGGAGACCTGAGGCTTCCAATCACCTAATTTGATAAATGCAGTCAGACAGAAACGCACTGATATTTATTGCCATAATAGAGACCACTGTCAAATCAGGTCTCTTTGTGCCATGTAATCATACTGAAAACTTCAGGCCTTTCCTCCAAAATAGCATCCCAGTTTCTAATTTCCTGTACTACAACTGCATCAGAGAAGGACGGACAAAATGGAGGGAATCTTTCTGGCTCCCTGCTTTTTGCCTTTCTAATAACCTGAAGAAAAGGGTCATAAAGAAAACTTGGATATAAAAGCCATCCCAAGTATAAATGGTTAAATAGCTACTCAAGGAATAACATTTAAAAATCAGCTGAAGTACAGTTGAAGTCTTGTTTTTAGAAATGCTGAAGATACACACTTCTTGTTACTTCATCTGGAATTACAGACACTTATAGCTCCTGGAAAAAATATAATTCAAAAATCTCAACACCATAGGCTACCATATAGGATGATAAAATGTCTAAAGCAGTCTCTGGGGATCCTCAGTGCACAGTACAGACATCATATCAGCTGAAATGCAATCACAGTAATGTCATCACTCCAAGTGTCCATCTGGATTAGCAAGTGATACACTTGCAAAGGAGAGAAGGCTGTGGTTTGGATTGGTATGATCTGATACAGCTCTACTACCACATCACATCTCTACAAGCAAGGAATTTCACACCAACTGCTAGCCCTAGGTGGACACTTGCAGCAATATTTTCATGCTTTAAGAGTCCAGATTTTCCCAAGCAAATTGACACCTAGAAAAATACATGAACTGAGCTGGTACCATACATTGAAAGCAAAAAAAGAGGTTTGTGGGGCTATTGGTTTGATCCTGTTCTAAACCTCTCATCACAAACTACTTCCAGCTGCCCACTTGAAAAAGGAAAATATGTAAGAACACAAGACACCAAGGAGGAAAAAAAAAACTGTCTAATGCACTACCTGCTTTGGCGAAATCATCCCGATTATAGCTCAGGTCCTTAAGAAAGGTGATGCTCTCAATCTCTGGATTGTAGCGCCGAGATGTCTCCAACAACATCACCTGAAAACAGAAATAAGATATGCTCAATTTGAAAGAAGGAAGAAATGTTACATCAATAATTTGCTGACTGTTGAAGCATCTTTGGAAAAAAGGAAAAAAAAACACCAAACAAAACCACTCCAGTTTCTCTCAGTGCTTAAAAATGCCAAGATAAAGTCTGCTGCCATCCTTTGTGGTGTCTGCTTCTGGGAAACGGGAAATTCCTGCTTACCATTACCAAGGCACTTGCCTCATTCCCTTCCTGTATAACCAGGCACTGCAGTATATAACCAGGCATCTTGCCAATATAACCTTGCACTGCAGTGATGGTCCCACAGCTGAGGTCCTTCAGTCTGCCATCCTCAAAAGAGGAATGGAACTAGTTCTCTAGGTGGGTAACTCCAGATTCTTTCATCTCTGCTACTATGTATGGGGGTGGAGTCAAACTCTCACCTCTATGGTAGACGTCTTCAGTAAAGCAATCTGATCTTCCCTGGTAAGCTCCAGGAAGCCAGGTAATTGCTTGGCAAAGTCCACGATCTCTTGCACTGAGATAATTGCAAGTTCTGTGAAGTGTGCAAAACGCTGCTGCCTTGCTTCACGGTTATTTGGATCAGGAATCTGGGGCCATGGCTGTAGGAATGGGAAGAGACAGCAGGTATTTGTGAAAGATGGAGCCAAAGACGAAAGATAAGATAAAAAGAACAAGGAAAGAAAGAGACAACTTCAGAACATCATCCTTTGCTATTCTTTACAGAGCTTTAGCCCACAGATGCAATGCCTAAAGTAACTCCGTTCTCCCAAATATTTTACCAAAAATGCAACTCCCCAAACGTCCCTTTTTCTTATTTTGATTACTCTGGCAGAGTGTTTACCGTCACTTTGAGCCTGTCAGTGAAGGAGCGCTGGTTGCACTGCTGCTGGGCGGCCACGAGCTTTTTTATCATGCTCAGCTGTTCCGGTGTCAGCTTGTGGGAAGGGCTTGGTGGATTTGGAGGGTTTGGACGCACCACAACTGTCCGAGCCTGATCGTCTTCCTGCTTCTTCAGCTTCTTCAGTCGGATCTGTTCTTCAGACAGAACATCTAAAGCAGGAATAGCTCATGATCAATCATAGGAAGACAGTGGAAACCACACTAAACACAGGGTAATGTGCTGTGGATGGAGAGGCAGAGATCACAGCTGCCTGTACAGGCATAGCAGAGTGTACACAACAGAGCCAACAATGGTACTTATTTGTTTCTCCCTCTATTCCCTACTTCAAGTTGTTCCATTGCCTTTCTTCTAATCATACTATCATATAAAGTGTTCACAAAAGGCAGAAGCTCCCCTCATGATGCCCTGCAGATCTCAGAAATACAACAGTGACTTTCCCCATAAAGCAATTCCCTAAAATGTCATATTACAACAGGTGTTCCCCTCATATGCAATGGTCTATGGACCGTATTTTATATTATCCTACTGTTATGCCTTTTTTCAATATTCTTAATTTAACAGCTGGCGTCATTTCACTCTCTTCAAAGGTCAGACTCAGTCCTGGGTGGAGTTTGGGAGTGAAAGGATAATTTGCTATACAGGCCATCTGCAGCAAACTCCAGAGCAGTAACATACCCCAAGGTGAATAATGGAAGAGTAACTTCGCATGAATGTACTGAGGACCAACCACAGGTCCTTCAGGAACAGGGTTACAAGTCTCCTTCAGTTGTTAAGCCAAAGGGGAGATGTTATTTGGATGTAACACTGTAAGGAACAGAACAACTCAAAGGCATCTGCCCTCCTGAGGGCTGATGGGGTCCCTCTCTCAGAGAAAGGGAAGCACATCTTTTCTCATAGGCTCACCAAGCAGAGAAGAGGAATTTAAACTAAAGCTGCCTAGGGACAGAAACCTCAATCCTCTCCTCTCCCAGTCCAGTTTGATGCCAGGGCCAGCAAGAGATGCCCAGAGCCTGGAGAGGGTATGAAGGTCAGCAGGAGAGCACCTGAAGAGCAGCACAATGCAATTTCTGCCACTCCATCCAGTAAGTCAGGTTCATCCGGAGCCCAGCTTAAATGCCTCTATGCAAATGCACATAGCATAGGGAATAAATAAGAGGAGTGAGAGACATGTACACACCTGCAGGGCTGTGATCATATTGGCACCACAGAGAGAGGGTGCAAAGCAAGTGTGCTGGCCTGGACTTCAGGAGAGCAGACTCTGGCCTCTTCAGGGATCTGCTCAGTAGAGTACTATCAGATAAAGTGCTGGAGGGAAGAGGGGCCCAAGAAAGCTGGTTAATATTCAAGGATTGCATCCTCCAAGCTCAGGAGCGATGCATCCTCATGTCTAAACTGGAATAGCATGGATTTGACAGACAGATCACTTGCAGGATAAAAGATTGGTTGGATGGTCACACTCAAGGAGTTGTGGCCCATGGCTCAATGTCCAGGTAGAGACCAGGGGTTGGTATTGGGACCGGTGCTGTTGAACACCTTTGTCAGTGATGGGCAGTGGAACTGAGGGCATCCTCAGCAAGGCTGCTGACAGCACCAGGCTGTGTGCTGTGATTGACACTCTGGAGGGAAGGGAAGCAGAAAAGGAGCTGATTGAAAAAAAACCACAAATCAACAACTCTCTATCTTCAGGAACAAAGATAAATAAACAAAGCTTGACCTTACAAACAAGACTTTAAAAGTGCTGAAAGATTCTTTGGCCATTTTTAAAAATGCACAGATAACACAGAAAACAAAGGAGGTTGTAATGAGGTGGGGGTTACTCTCTTCTGTCATGCCCACAGTGAGAGGACAAGAAGAAATGACCTTAAATTGAGACAGGGGAGATTCAGATTAGGTATTGTTAGGGCATGCATTGGAACCAGCTGCCCTGGGAGGTGATGGAGTCACCATCCCTGGAGGTGTTTAAAGGGCACCTGGATCTGTGCTCGGTCATGTAGTTCAGTGGTTTAAGGGTTACAGTGGTACTGCTGGTAGACATTTGGACTTCATGACCTTAAAAGATCTCTTCCAGCCTTGATGATTCTACAGCTGCTACACAGAAAAGCAGGCCCCAAAACTAAGTAAGTATATAACTGCATTTCCTAACAGAATGATGGTAAATAAAGAAAAGAACTGGAGAGCTACTGTAAGACAGCATTCTCAGGATTGCAAGGATAGACAAAGAACATAACACAGTCAAGATGAGAGTATCCCTGACCTCCAACAGAGAGGATGCATGCACAGGTACACAAAATTTACAATTCTAACAGCAAAGGAATCAGTACAGTTACCAAAATAAGGGGGATCAATAAGACTAGAAAATGCTACTTGCAGTATCAGTTTAAGGAGGGAAGTAGTTGATCCAAGTAATTACAGTCCCTCATCTTGGGACTCCGATGCACAAAAAAGTTTATCTGGTAACATGTTACTTGGCTATTAATGAATCTTGAAAACTGCCTATGTGCAACCTCCTACACCATGCTAAATTCAAAGCAATCTAACTTACTTGGTTTGTCAGGAAGGAACTATTTAACCTCATGGTTCACACTGGCTTAAGAACAATAAACTGGCCATGAATAACTTCAGTCTGGGAATTAGAAGAATGTTTCCAGCAATTACTAGGGGGAAGTTCTGGAATGACCTTCCAAGTGAAACAGCTGGAGGAAAAAACCCTCAGTTTCTGTCAAAACTAACAAGGAAAATTTGCAGTGGGGATTACAGCGTCGACAAGAATTGCCAAGTTTTTGATAATAACACCAAGATTCCTTTTGCCCTAATTTTCCTGAGCTGTCTTCAACACAAAACAATGACTAAATGCAGAAACATACTGAGGCTCTCTGCATCTACCTGCAACAAAAGAGAAGCAAAGTGAACAAGTGATCTTACTGCATTGCTTTTCAAATACATCTGTTTTGTAGCTCTTGGGAACAGGGCAATGGGGTAAAGACAGCACATGTAATGCTGATACAAACCAGCGAGACAAGATGCTGATGTGCTGTGTTTCATGCTGAAAAACTGAACACCATTTTGCAAAATTATGTTATGTTTCTGAAACACCTGCTGTTCCTAGCTGTTCTGGGTGCTGGGTGTCAGAAAAGAAGACTTCACGCAGATCTAACATAAATTGAGCATTCATTCAGTCAGTCTTGATGAGCAAAGGGATGAAAGCTGGATACCTTGGCCAAGGAGGGCTGTTCCTGATATGCAAGCAGAAATACTGGTGAATATTCAGAGACAGCAGCTTTATGGCTCGTGTGAAAAAAATAGCAGAGATCACTAAAAGGAGCAATGAGATCAGCTCATGCACAAACACAGCTGCAGCACTGTGGTGCTGCCCTTGACCTCTTTTGCAAGCTCACAGTAGGAAGCAAAGAAAAGTGCCTGTTGTTCAAGGAGCACGGTGACCGATCTTACAGTCCCGGTCACAAGCCTGATGTTAGTGACACACTTTACAGCACCCTGATGAACACGTGAGTCTTTCCTCTGCCGGTATATTCCATGAGTTTTTACAAGGAATAAAGCAGGGCTGGGGTTCACTAACAGCCTCACCTCCCCTCCTTACGACTCTTCTTGAGCTCTCAGTGACTTCCCACGCACATTCCAACATCCAGCCTGCACGGCTTCCACATCCCCCCTCCCCAGGCCCTCCCAGGGCACCCTGCCTTACAGCCACAGTCCCCGGTGCCCCCCGCCGTGCCCGGTGCCGCACTCACACTGCTCGCGCATGCCGGCCTCCTGGCACTTGCGCAGCCGGCACTCCTGGCACTTGCGGCGCATGTACATGTCCATCTCGCACTTGCCGCCGTTCTTGCAGGCGTACTGCGCGCCCTTGATGACGCTGCGGCGGAAGAAGCCCTTGCAGCCCTCGCAGCTCAGCACGTTGTAGTGGAAGCCGGAGGCCTTGTCCCCACACACGCTGCACACTTCATTTCCCAGCATCTTCGGGGCTGGGCCCTTCTTCCGCTTCAAGGGGGGATTTTCTACCGAAACGAACAACAGCGAGGGAAAAAAACACAAAAGAAAAGAAAACCCACAGGCATGAAGGAGATGTGGTGTTTGCTGCTGACTGCCCCATTCCTGACAACCAACATCCTCACCTGAATCCACTATGTCCCAAGCACATGGATAAAAAGATCAAGCCTCCCTTTTCACACACAACCCTTCTGGGCAAGCAAGTCTTCTGCAACACACTTCCTGACACAATCCACAAGGTTTCACCTCAACTATATAAAAAAATATAGCTTCACACTTCTTCCCCTCCAAAACAGAGTGAAAGACAAATCATGCTCAGGCCAAGTGCTCTTCTGCACTTTTCAATTACAGTTAAGTTACCAATGTGAGAAAGACCTACAAAAAGGTTGAGTTGAAATCCAAGATTGTGCAGAAAGTAAATTCCTTCAGAATTCACCTCCAGTTCTCTTACTTCTATTCTCTGCCATACATATGCACAAGAATAAGGAAAAATATTTCCTCAATTCAATAGTAACAAAGCTAGTGCTGAAACTGTGACCCTACAAAAGCCAGACTGAGCAGACAATCCTTGCAACTGAAACACTTGGGGAAACTGTTGAGACAGAAGACAGCAGCTTGTGGAGTTAGCTGCAATAAGCTAACTCAGCAGCACACTTCACAAGCTCTGTGAGCCTTTGGAATCCTGAAGCCATCACTTCCTCTTCTACAAAAGCACTCCCCACTCCTAAAACCAAAACACTCTCATAGTGACAGTTTGTTTAGTAAAGCTTGTTGTTCTCAAACGTGGGGCCTTCACTACTGCTTCATATTTCAGACGGTCTTGTGCAGCAGCTCCCAGTTCTTCCTTTATCATTTGGACAGATTTTAATCTTATCACTGGCCCCACATTTTGAAAACATCTCTGGTCTGCTCCAATACATCTTATCTTATGCACTCCAGTCAAATGCTTGCCAGTATCATATGTGCATTCCCTCCCTATTAGCCCTCTCTCTTTTCCATCCATTTAATTCTAGCTATGTTGACATCTGATATTCTACACAGCTCATAGTGCAGGTATTTTTCTGTATGTCAGATATTATACATTCTTCTGTGGCAGCTGTTATATAAAGATTACAACCAGCATGTCTTGATAAATCTCTGTATTTTGTTTAGATATGCCTGGAAAGCTTTTACACTGGAGTTAATGCTTAGTTTGAAGAACATACTGCATTTCTTGATCAGCATCAGGGTTACAGATGCACATCTCATTTCTGTACTTACTGTTCCAATACTTCTATCCTTACTCTTGTTTACATTTACTATTCTGCTCAAGTTCCTGAAATGCTAACCAGTTTTAGGTCACTCAGATATTATTTGTGCTACTCAATACAAGTTTTCAGCCATAAGTATCTTGGTGTTGATTTTCAATCTCACTGACTTTACAGAGGCCTGGAGGTCACTCGTTTTGGCCTGCACTTCTCATTGCAGATTGGACAGCAAAAAAATGTCATCAGAAAGGTTAAATTTCTGATGATCTCCTCTCTTATTCCACTATATTTCTCTTCACACAATGTATTACCAAGTAAAAATTATGCAATGCCTACAGTTATTTCAGATTACTTAGTATAAACACATGTAATGGCAGACTAACTGGGATAATGACTTTGCTGAAGCCTCGAGTGATGTTCACATGCTTCTGAGGAACAGCAAAGTAATCCAGATAAATCTGTCCACCTTTTGGATTTCTCAGCTGTCTTTAAGACATTACATAAACTTCTTATTTATTCTCCTACTACCTACCTTTTCTATGACTGCTTTATTGAGATAGATAGGCTTATTCTTTGATCTATGCAAATTATTTTCCACCTCCGGGCATGAGGTATTTTAGATATTAGTTATATAGATGGTTATTGTTATTTTCTGTAGTCAAAGATAACACAGAAATAATGTAAGATGTATAAAGAAAGCATGAATGCAATGCCACCTCTGAACCTTTAGCTCTCATTAGGGTTCTCCTTCCTTGGTAGATACACTATTAAATAAATATTTTCCACATTTTGTGTCTTTTTTCCTTACATTTTCATAAGGAAACCATCTATCAATCACTTCCTTTTCAAGTCCTCAAACCCATTTTAAGGGCTTTTCTTGGGTAGTCTCATACTACTACTTTTAACTACTCTTTTAATTTCTACTCAGTATACTGAGTCCTCATTCAATGTTCAGATTATCTCTTCATTTCATATCAAGATTGCCCATTGCCTCACTGCTGAGCAAATACATTAATTTGTCATATTTTCATTAAGATGAAGACCCTATGCACTTATGCTTTCCTTTTTTTTCCTGTCCAGAGATGTTATACTGTCTTCTTAAAGTTTGAAAGTGTAGGACTGTGGCCATAAGCAGCAGCTTTAACTACAGAATCCCAGTTCTATGTCTGATACTCTTCACCCTCACTTAACATAAGAAATACAAGAAGAAACTCCTACTGTCTTCCCACTGTATGAATCTGCAAAACCCTATCATCTCTTTGCACCACCTACCCTTGTTGGATTGTCATCTGTAGTAAAGCTTTATTGTTCAGCAGCTTTTGATAAGGCTAAAAAAAAATTATTTTATCTTACCGCCATGGACCTAGCCTCTAGAAGGTCAAATAAGCAAAATATTCAATGCATTTATCACTTAGATAAACCCAGGGTTTAGCTATGAATAAGTGACACTATTCTTAGACATCATCTCTGAGTGCATCAAGCACAGTAGAACTTGTCCTAAAATTTTGCCAAGTATCAATTCTGCTTGCAGCTGAAAGAATGGATAGCCTTTATCTTGCATGGATTTAGTGAGAATTTTTGCATACCTGCATGCTCAGGGGGGTTCTCTGAGCCAGGGAAGAGCGGAAGCCCTTCCTCCTCCATCTCAAATACACTTGCCACCCTCTTCCCATGATCCTGTGTGCTGAGTTGAGTGGGACCCATGGAGGCCACACAGGAAGGGCTCGCTATAATCTCATCGCTGCAGCATTGTTTCTGCCAAGCAAGGGGCCACAGGCATCTATCTTCAAAGTCCTCAGTTTCTCTCTCCTACTGAAAGTCAGGAAGTACCTGTGGAAAAAACAAACATGCAAAAGAGGCAAGAGTTCAACCATTGAGACTATTAACTTCCAAAATCTATTACATGCTGTATTACAAGCAAGCTTCGAGATTTTGTTTCCGTAATTAGCTCTGTTTTATCAATGTTTATTCTCTTGAAACACAATATTTTAAAAAACTGTGGTAAAAGGTACAAGACTAGCATATCCAGGTGCAAAACTATTCTTTCATTGCCAACAGACTTATCAAAGCAAGACAAGTCTTCATTACTGCTAACACTACCAGTGCACTTCATCCCTGATCTCTCCAAGTGTGTAAGAGGGAAATTCCTGGCATTATAACCAGTGGCCTTTGTTAAAGCTTCCAGTAACAAACAGCTCAGTGCTGCCAGCTGCTCTGAATTTTGGTGAGTGTATTGCAGAGCATATAGAAAATTGGAAAATAGATTTTTCATACAATTATTTAGCAGACTACAAAAGATCGAATTTCCCTCTTACTATCAGTAGTCAAAGACTGTGACAAAGCTTGATAATGCATCAAAGATAAGGATGACAAATCCTCCCCTACATACCCATACATACAGTATGAATTGAAAGTCAGCATCCTCACTACGGGAAATGGCCATGATGCCATTCTCAGGAAATGAATTCACCACCAGCCTTCTGAGGTTCTTTTTTGGAACCTAGAAACCATACTGGAAAGCATCTTCATTATACAGCCCTGGCTCCACTACAGAACCTGAAACTGGAAAGCAAATCCAACCACTTTTTCCAAAAAGTCCCACCAGCACAGAAAAGGACCCTACTTGTTTGACAGCACAGATTCAGTGAAACTGATGCAAATTGCTAATGTAAACACCCCTAAGCTGATTGAACGTCAGTTCATCTTAACTCAGTGATTTACCAATGCAAGCTAAAGAGATTAACTGATTTAAAAAGCAACTACGTGAAAGGCCAGTACCAGGTTTGAGTGATTGAGTTCGGGACTGGAAGCCTGTCAGTCCCTGAAAGACAGGAGGTGACAGAAAGCTCTGAAGCAGCCCAGACTGAGCATGACACAAGTCCAGACAAGAGCATGAGGCAAGCAGGGGCATGCCTCACACTCTGTAGGGCTGACAATGAAGAGGCAGAGAACCACTGTCCCAGGTCCCTTCTTTCCTCCTGCATATTTGGACCAGACCACACAACTCTTCTCAGAATGTCAAAAACAAAGATGAAAGCAATGTTTCCACAAACAAACCTCCTCCCAGAATGCTGAAACAGGCATCAAGTATAAAAGCAAGTCACACTGTCAGGCCTGCTGAGCTCCTGTCATCTCCAATTACACTGTGGATGCAGGTGTTAAAACCCACAGGGCACATTAATTCACGTGACTTTTGTAAACACAGCCTCAGACTGCATTAAGAATTCAGAGCTCCCTTCCCTGGGGGAAATGGAAAAACAGACTATCTAGGATAAAAGAAGTGACAGCAAATATGAAACTTAAACCTACAGACATAAAGAAGTCCTACTATGGGAGAGTTCAACCTAATCGATGTGATTTACAACCAGTTTGAAGAAACTCACGGTCCTCAAGGGAACAGTGTGGCTACCACAATCAACTTTTTTTAAGAAAAAGTCTCCCCAGGAAATCTTGCAGAGTCTGAAAACCCTGTGGAAGCAGCATAGAGCATCAGATGGAGATGGGAACTTTACTGTAATAAATCCAAACCCAACTTGTACTCCTAGTGCTATGTAAGCTCCTCACCAATGCTGACATAGACTGTCTCCGGACATGTTTGGGCATGAAACAAGAAAGCTAAGAGTAAGCCTCTGCATCTCTACATTCCTTTAAACCATGCAAAAGACTCACTCAGAGATTAATTATTGTGCAGAATGAATCACCAGCAGCACTACTGCAGCAATTTTTCAAAGGAAGGGTTTGATCACTCATCTAAGGAACTGAGTGACAGTGCTCAGGCCCAGGCCTTCAGTTCAATGACCATTCTTAGTGAATCCCAGCCACAACTGAAACTTATCCAAGAAAACAAAAGAGGAGGGGAAGGTCTGATGGGATTTCAAAACTGTGTGATCTGCACGATGACTGACACTGCAAAAGTGAAACTTGCTGTCAGCAAGACATCTGGAGCCCAGAGGGGAGTGTCTGAGAGACTGCAAGCTACCAAGAGGGAGGGGAATATAAATCCATGTGCACATCCAGGACACCGCAACAGAGAAGCCACAATCTGTGCTGTGGAACTACCCAACGTGTTCCTGCTTCATGCACCAGCCTCTAACCTTCCCAAAACAGAATGGGCCAGATAAAAAAGGTTACTTGTCTCCTCTGCTCCTAAGACAGAGTATTTTTTCTTTTGTAAGTGCAATAACAGTTGCAGGCTGTGGAAAACTGACCTAACCACAAACAGCAGCGCTCTGGTGCTAGGTAAAGAAGCCTACTGAGCATTTTCCTCACATGCACACAATAAGAGGCTGTATCACAAGACTTGAGGCTCAATTTTCACAGAAATGCATGAGGATTGTTTTTACATGACTAAAAACCTCGCCGAGTTTTGTAATAATCATCACATTATTAGAGGTTCACACCTTCCAATCTGCACTACCACTTCAACCAAAACTGCAGAAAGGTGATGCAAGCTGTAACTGCAAGAGGGAACACTGTCTTCTTGACACAGTCTGCTGTGCTGCCTCCCGCTGTCTGTCTCAACTCCTTCGGTTTTAGAAACCAGGACTGGCCATGTGACAAAAGATGAAGCAACCGCTTCTCTCAAATGCAGCATCTTGAAGACAGTAACCTGATAAGCAGACATACTCCAGTAAGGAAACATACAGAGATGAAAGGCTGAGGGAAACAAATCTCTGCCATCCCTTGCCATCCATGTCTTAAATATGACACTAATCACTTCTGAAATGTGTCACCATCAGCTTCCCCCTACTCAATTTCTCCCATCTCCCCTTCTTTTCTGAGAAAACAGAACAACTCAGATACTGATCAGGTCAGCACTCTTACCAACAACGTACTGTTTTTTTCAGAGACTAGAGATGGCAACCCTGGCTCTTGCACCTCATGCTAAATGCCAGAAACATTCATCATTTTCTCCAGCAACAATCTCATCCCATTCCCTCAGCTGAGTCTTCTTCTAAGCCAGCTGAAGCACTTACACGTTCTTCTGAAGACTTTCATCTGACCCATCATCAACAGACTAAGCTACAGAATATACCAAATTATTGTCCCATGTTCACTGAGGACAAGTAAAGGAGATACCACTGGGCAGCACAGAATATATAGAAACCAAATGATCCAAATGCAGTTACTGTGACACTTGTGCTACAGATTGCTGTCCTCGCCCTGTTATACTTAGTTTGGCACTTTCCACGAGGAGTTTAAGGATCAGGAACGGGACCAGATCCAAGCACATCTCTGAAGAAACTGTACTGTGTAACACATGAATAATCAAAGGAACAGTACAATAAGCCCTTTGCCTCAAATAATGGATGCTCAGGGGAAAGAGTAGCTTTTTAGAAAGTTTGTTCAAGTCTCTGTGATCCTTCAAAACAGGATTTACTCATCACAATCCTGGCCCTGTAAATTACAATATCCTACAGTTTCTGCCAAGGCAAACATATATAGCTATGTTTCAGTTCTGTAATGAATCACAAGCAGACACTCTGCAGCATGTCAGCATCAAGAGAGGAGACCTCATGTTTGTATACATATGCTAACATGACTGTGCTCACTGTGTCTCAACAGGACAGCACCTCTCTGCATGGGCCTTAACAGGCTGTTGGTGAACAAATACATCTGACAGGAAGGGCTATCTTTCAGTGGTAACTAAAGCAGGGATATATTTGGCATTTTGGCTTCTAAGCATGCTCTGACATGCAGTATAGATTCACATTGGCTGCTAGCATTTATCTCAAAGCTGGGCCCACGGCATTGCATAATGACCTCTGCTGAAACCTAAATGCACAACTCACACAATGATAATGCTACCTTGAGTATCAAATGCTGGCTGCAGATCTAAATTGACAAGAAAAAAAAAACAAACCACCATTTAGACTGAGATTTCACAGGACTCTACAGCACCAGCAGAGAACTAAACCCCTTGAGAGACACCACTGTTCCAATCCTTTCATACAGAATAACCATATTGTGTGACCTAATGCTTTTCCTATACTGTGTCTGGTATAGCAGCCAGAGGATTTCCACAAATCTTCCCTAGGATCTTGGTACTACCTTGTAGCTGTTTCAGAGAAACAAAGATTATTCCCAGCTCATGTTGGGTCATCCTTCTTCCTTCCCTCTACATCGTCACATTTCTCAAGAAGTGCTGAAACAGATAGTAGGTCTACAAGTGAGGCAAAAGTATACATGACATTTCAATTAGGAAAAAGTTGAAAAAGACACCTTGCACCTTTCAAGACAGAAAATTAATCTGTTGCTTTGAAAATAAACTAATATTACATGTAAAAACTGTCAAAGCTTGTGGAAAAATAATAACTTCAGATTGGCAATGGGAGAGACATCACAAAAATGCAATATGTGAAAAGCAGTGCAATAGGATACTGTAAAAAATTATTTTGAGCACTATGTTTACAAAGAATGGAAAAAACAGTCCTGCAACTCTCAAGGAACAGACTAGCTCAGTGCCTCTGCTGTAAATCCCTCTCTCAGAGAACTGTAGGGACACAATTTGAAATCACATTATCCATTTTGATCTCTCAGAAACATAAAGGCAACCACAAACTGGAAAGAGTTTGCGAGCCACCATCAGTCCCAAGCTGACAAAGAAAAGCTACAGCCTCCTGACTGCTTTCATTTGTTGTCCAGCTAAGCTTCAGCTGACCATGAGCAGCTGTCCAATATTGTAGCACTGCTCTGTGAGCTTTTTAAGTTGTTGCCACCATTGACAATTAAGCAGAAGTGTCATACAAGTCACTCCCAGCTCCGCAGCTGCCTTCCAGTCTCCTGTCCTCATGTTAAGGGTCTTAATTGCCACCTCTCCCTCCCCAGCTCAGTTCTAGAGCCTGCCTTCCTCCCCCATCTCCCACCTTACTTTGGGTTTTACTCCTGCTGCTGACCAGCTATTTTATTACCCATAACTGCTGATTCCTGGCATGGCCTTTGCCCAGGTATTTGTCTCTCCCTTTGAAGTGGGCTCAGTGCAGCATCCAGCTCTCACTGGGTTTTGTTTGGTCTCAACACAAGGCACGCTGTCTCCTACCCAGGTCAGGCATGGAAATCACCACAAACTTAAGAGAACAACAGCAGAAGTGACTAACAGCTGAAAAGATTAAAATAAACAAATGTATTTCACTTGGTTGAAAGAGTACTGGGAAGAGAAAAAAGGTGTAACAACTGTTTCCTGGAAGGTGTTACTCTGAAAGACAGTATGTCTAAAAGAACACTGAGAAGGGAAAAGTCTGGCTATTAGCAAAAAACACCCTAAACCTGAGTTCTGGGAACTAGAAGTCTCCATAACTTTCCTTCTAGAATTAAACTTATAATTACAACCAAAATGCAAAGAGTTCTATGGACATTTATGAATCTGAACTTAATATGACTTAGCTATTCTGTAGGTGAAGAGTGTCTATCATAAACAAACAATGGCAGCAACAGGAGCTCCAAGCCAGTTTACCCTACATCAGCCAAGAAGGAATGCAGGACTGAAACAAGTGATCAAATGGGTTAAAAGTGAATTAGAATCTCAAGGCACAACTGTATGACCAAACACAATGCAATAAAACAGGGCAGAATAAGCCCGGAGTACTTCTGCTTTGCTCCTCATAAAAAGTCCAAATAACCAAATCCATGTCCTAGTCCATGATCTGCAGAGTACAAGGTTTCTTTCCTGCAGGACCTATAGACTCTCTCATTTTGGAAATATGGCTTCCCAAATTTTAAATCAGATGACAACAGAATGCACTGACTCCAGTCCCAGCCAGGAAGCTAGAGCCTCTGCAAAGTTCAGCCCCAATAGCAACTGTTTTGCAAGTCGGCTCTCCTGCACACACCCCATATCCAGCAGCAGCAGGTGCTCCCTGCTCTCACCTGCCTCTCATTATACCTTGCCTGGCAAGGACTGAGGCTTTGGGTTTGCCCTTTCCTTCAACTCTTGGTTTCTGCCTCATCAAAGAGAGCCATGTCAACACAAGGAGCAAGAGGAAAAGAGAGCATACCCTGACTGCTTTCAGCGTGGGTAACATCCTGAAACGGGCTGTGCCTTTATTTCTTCTCTCTCCCTCCCTCCCTCCCTCCTGCCGGATGTCCTTGGTTCTGCAACTGAGCAGAGGAGAAAGGAGACGAGGTTATTGGAGTTCATTCACACTGCACACAGGGCTGCTCTCGCCTCTCTTCCTGTTTGCAAGGAAGTATTGGCCCTCTCTGACAACGGGAGACAGAAAGAAGTAGACAAGTGGATACGGGAAGAGGGAGAAGAAGAGGGAAGAGAAGGGAGAGAGAGGAGGGAAACAGGGAGACGGAGGGAGGGATCATGGTAAGAAGATCAGACTTTTCCCCGGTTAGTGAACTGGAACTGAATAACAAGTGATATCAGAAGTGATGTAGCCACCTTGCTGCCATGAAATTCCTTTAAAAGGCCATTGACACAAGTTCCTTTGAACTCTGCAAAACAATACAACTCTGATCTGGATTAAAAAAAACTTCTAGCCCCTTCCAGGCTTTCTGTTGTCACCTCTGACTAACCTAGAGTATAGCCACCTCAGGAATTGGCAAAACCAGAGCATGCACAGGCTTACAGTAAGGAAGATGTGAGAGTAGCAGCATCCCTCCGTCTTTCCCTCCCCTCCAAGCCATGCTGTAAAATGACAAGTGATCCCTCCTCAGCTCTGTCTGGCCAGGTGGGCTGTGAAGCCAGTGTCCCAACATGGGGAGGAGACAGAGTCACTTTAGAGGGACATCAACTTCTGCAGCACTCACAGGGATGAGCAGAACTTGCTCTTTGTAGCTGAACTGCAATAATCCCCCGTGTCTGGCCACGACTCCAGCTCACTGACAGCTCAACACCACTATCAGCACCGACCTTCAGATGGCAGGAAGCATGACTGAGTCTTTGATAGGGGCTTCCTACAGGAAAAATCCCATCTGTGCTCCTTCCAGGAGGATGAAACACTCAGAGCAGCTGCTAGCAGAAAAGCAAAGGGCAGCTCTGTGCCACTTCTTGGGAAGCGGAAGGGAGGGAATCCAGCCTGGGTCCTTGTCCACAGAATGTGTCAGCATCAACTATAATAGCAATTTTTCCCTAAGGAAACTCACTTAAAAAAAAAAAAAACCCACATGTAAAAAGTGTTCAAGCAACCAACAAAATTTCCTACTATGAAATAATCTACTAACAAAATCCTTCTGTTTGGAAAATTAAAGTTGAGGTGTCTGCAGCTCATTAATCCTGCTGCTGACCAGCTCTTACACACCCTTCATGCAGCGACAGCTCATCACATCCTATTTGAAGGCCAAAAATGCAATCTGACCCCACCACCTCGGTTTCTCTACAAATGCCACTGCATGACATCATGGAAAACAGGACCACAGACTCAGTTTCTTTCTGCATGCCTTCTCTATTTTTACTCAGCCATCAATATCTTGTTCTGCACAATTATAGATAGTTATGCAAAACATAACATTCAGGCATTTCTTTGAAGCAACAGCTTTATCACCCAGAGCTTCTTTTGTCTTCCCAGAGAACTGAGTTTAAGACACAAGAAGTAATAGTGTCACCAAGATCAGAAGCAGTGACAATAACCAACTAGGTCCAAAAAGCTGGGTTTTTTAAAATAGGGCTTGCATAGAAGTTGGAAGGGAATGGGGAGAATTAGAGAAGCACCTCTCCAATAATTTGGACTTTCTTGGGAGCACCACATTACAGAACAAAAACTCCATCACAGAGCCTACATTTCTCCTTTATGATCCTTAGTCCCACAGATGTTATAGCCCTGCTTCAAGGAAACATGAGTCTGACTCACAGCAGATTTGAGAAGTCACCCCAATGCTATTTCCAATCTGAAGCAAGAGATCAGAACTTTCAAAAGAGAGAAGCAAGAATGAATACCCAAAATAACATCCTGGTAGTGAAGATGCCAGGGAAAAGGGCTAAACCTAGTCCATAAGGAATAAGAGGACCAATAAGATTATGTCTAGAAAAGAGCAGGCCTTTTTTCTGCAGATAGAAAATGGTAGTGATAACTAACCCCACAACATATTGGGGTTTTTCTACCTGATTGTTCCCTTAAAAAATTATTTCATCTCAACTATGCAGTAAGAGAACAGCATTTCATGATCCATGCCTATTCTAGCCAAGCACCTTTATCAGCTAGAATCACAAAAGGGAAATCTCAGCTCCCCAGGCTGTCTCGGTGCATCTCTTCAACACAGAACCTCAAACTGCTCTTGACTCCTCTGAGCAGGAACATGGCACAGTCCACTCACAGCTCTGAGCTACTAAAACAGATAAAAGCAAAAAAAGCAGCAGCTGCACCATTTTATCAGGAAGACAAGATGATAAAAGACACATAAAGCCATAGGATATATCACGGCAAAGCCAAAAAGAGAACTTTAAAGCTCTCAACTCCTATCCCTTGTCCAGACCACCTTCACTTTCAAACTGGTCTCCTCCATCCTCTACCTATGAAATTAGAGGACATGAAGAAGAGAGGCAAAAGAGGAAAGAACAGAAGGGGAGGGCTGCTTACAGTAAAATTGTTTGTTCATTTTTTTGACTTCCTCCTTTCCTCCCACCCCAGGAGTACTTCCATCAGCATGCTGCACATCACCATCACTGATACAAGATTGTTTCTGGGAAACAGCCTCTTAATAATGCCTCTATATAACACTTTGTATCCAAGCACCATTCCACCCAAAAGCATTAATCAAAACAAATACTACTGCTCACAGGCAAACCAGAAACACAGTACTGGATTGCAAAACAGGCAGGAAACTCATTAAGATTCCCTTCAGGGCAGTAGGGGAAAAGCACCAATTCCCATTCATAGAAGGATCATCCCTAGATATAGCACAGAGGTCAGGAAGAAATTATGGTACTACAGAAATACCTATATAAAGAACATCTCAGAGGGATACTGTAACAGAGTTTTAAACTGCTTTGGAGTAAGCTTGATTGGTAGTCTGTTCCCCACTCAAGCATCATCAGGGATGTTTTGTCAGGTTTTGGCAATACTGCTCTTAGAAGAGCTGGAAGAGAGGCAGGGTTGCACATGTACATATCCAAACATAGATCAGCCAGAAGACTGCAGCAGAGTAATAAAGGAGATCAGAAAAGCTGCCAAGAAACATAGCAAAGACTGACAGAGGGGTGCAGGTCAGAATAAAGGACTATTAAGAGCTTTGCTGCAAAGTAAACTTGCCCTGCTTTTGACTACTCTTCTGGATTCTGGCCTGTATGGGCTATTTCTGCTTTGGGGGTCATTGCAACTGAACTCTTACAAGGTACACTATCAACAAAATAAGGAGGACTTCCCTGAGTTCTATAAATCACCAAGCAGAAGCTAGGATGGAAGGGTTAAAGGTCTGAAAATGAGAGAAAGAGATCTGTGTGACAGGAAGGGAGCATGTGAGAGGGCGTGTGACAGGCTGTGTAGCAGAATGTGTGTGTCGATCTCATTCCCTTCAAGGCTCTTGGCCAAATGTGGAGCTGAACTTTCTGCAGACTTTGTCCTGCCAAGTCATGTTCCCTTCTCACACTGCCTGACATCACCACAAACACTCAGCTCAAAAACAGTGCAGAGCCGGACAGAATCCACCGCTCAAACCCCAGCCAGTGAAATGGCTGCACTCAGGGCACACCCACCAGATGGGAAAACAGAGCCACTGACTCTCCTCACACATTGTCTCCAAGCACCCAGGAGGCCTCATCCTCATCCATGCAGAAAGTGTACTACCAAGGTACAGAAACCAGAGGTGCTAGCAGACCAATGTTTTCCTGTAGCCCCAATAACAGCTCAGAACAGACTGAAAGTCTGCACAAAGGCTCTAACAGAAAATGCAAAAGAACTTAACCATCAGACCATCTGAGTTTGTCACAAGGATGCTGCTGCAAGGAGTGCAGCCTGTTCCAAACTTTGGCATAACCTTCCCACAAGAAGGGAGACACAACACATGAGCCATGGACAAACGAGAAGCCAGCTATCCTGCAAAGACTGATGCTCCAGCAGGGTCTGCACAAAGCCAGCAAGCAAACATTATCCTATCAGAGCGCTCCTATAATCTTGACTTCTCAGAAAAAAGTGCAAACCCAAGAGCAAGGCTGCAAAATGCAGCACACCTACGAGAGTGTGGGAGTAGGCAATGGGACTAAGCCAACAAGTGGCTCCATTTCTTATTCTGATACTTGTGTCAAGGAAGAAGGGTGTGGATGGCCCACTGATTCTGGGACATTGCTAAAGGCACCACCCAGAGCAAGTATCACGGAGTAGCAGTGGAAGATGATACTGAAACAAAGGAGAACAAAGTCTGCAGACTCTTCTTGTTTTTCTTCAGCCTTCACCCCCAGTCTGCTGCTTAAAAGTAGACCTTTAGAAAATGCCCTGTAGGTACAACCGATAGGGAGAAAATTCACGTTTTCTTCAGGCAAAGGTTTCTCCTTTCCCCACTTCTGTTTGATTTCTACAAGAACAAACAGCAGTTTGGGTGCTTTCTGCAGACCAAGGAAAAATTTTTTTTCAGTCCCATACCAGCCATAAAGTTACATCCCCACTTTTCACATACACACCAATAAGAGGCTACATTGTATGACTGCACAGTTGTGTAGTTATTTCATAGTTTATATTTTAAATTTTTATTTTTCACTTTAAAACACTCCTCACAACAGAAGTTCCCTCCTCCTTTGCTAAGGAAGGGGTTCTGACACCTTCCTTAAAGGTGCATTAGTGCAACATTGCCTGTCCTCAAGCTATATGGACCTTAAATCATATCCTTACCTGGCTTCCTGTCCAGACATACAGATGCCTGAGAATGTCCATCTCACCAGCTGTAAACACAAAAGCCAACTTTTGAACTTCTTCCTAGCCCTTTCACAGAAATCAGCATATTATTCCTTTCCTGCACACAATGGCCAAAGGTGGGAAGCAGTCAGCCGGAAGGCTGGAATCACAAAACTGCTGTTTGAGGGCCAGGTGACAGCTTCTCCTTCTGCTCTTGGAGCTTGCAGCTGGCTGAGCTAAGCTCAGTGGCACTTCTCATGCAAGCCAATGCACGCTGCAGAGGGCTGCCCACAGGACTCTGAGTGTGCATGTGTGCCTGCATGTCAAGGCATGCACCACCACAGCAAGTCCCAAAGACTGCTCCAGTGCAAGCTCATGTGCCCACACAAAGCTGCATGTGAGCTTCTGCCAGCAGACGTGCAAAAAGCCACTGTGTGTGCATCTCTAACTGAAATCCTCCAGCAAAAATCTCTGGCAAGGCATGTGGAGTCTTTTGGGGGCTGGCACATTTCTGCATGTATGTCCCATGGCAACCAAGACATACTACAGGGCTGTTACAGGAGCTTACCTGTTCACCCTGATTTCATAAAGGCTCTAGATAAAACTAGTTAAATTCCAAACATTTTCCTTTAAATGAGTTTAACACACAGTTTTTATTATTACACTTATTAATTTATTTTCTAATTTAATGGCAATTTATTATGAAGTCTGAAACAACCATTTAAACAAACACATGCAGGCCCTATTCAAGCAGGACATGGCTACTGGAGAATGTTTAAAAAGTCTAATTCCTAAACTCAAGAAAGTTACTAAGTCCACAGAGTCAGTACAAAACAACCCTTTCTTAAAAAGCGAGAAAGATTAGTTTCTCCAATTCACTTATTAAATTAGTTCAGTTCACTCAAAGCTGGTGGAAGCAGCATAAAATGGGTGGGAGGTACCTCTCTTACAATCTCCAAATAAAAACAAGACAAGGAATGATGAGTTATGCTCATTTTAAGATCTGGAAAGAGACAATTGTCAAAACCAACCATTTCATTCTGCTAAATACAGGTAACACTACCCTGATAGAATCAGTTATTTAATAGCACACCCCAGCAAGCATATTTTCTTTTATGTATACAGTGCATGATTTGTGTGATTATAGTACAGTTATAAAAAAGTGCATATTTGATTTGACCTATTTATTCAAATGCAGTTTTGTACAGGTCATGAGAAAAGAAATTCACCCAGTAATTACAACTGACCATTTTGTAATGTAAACATTTACTCTGATATAATAGCATGAATAGATGTATGCAGATGCACTGTATCATCCTGTTTGGCAAGAAGCAGTAATAGATGAGCCTAACTGATTGCACTAAAGCTGCCTTTTAAGAAATTATCAAATGCAAAACAAACTTTAAATTAATTATTTAAATCACAAACTTTAATCATGATTTTTATCAGCAAGTGGGAAGCCTTGATTTAAACCAATCGACCTTGTTTGCCTCATAGCTGCAGTAGGGCCAGTGGGCCAACACTGCCCCACTCCCTGGAGGGAGAGAGGATACAAATTCCATGCCCTATTGGTTTCAAGAAATTTTATGAGCATATTTGCCAGTATTTTTTAAATCTTAAAACAAACTTGAGAGCCTTATATGCCAGGAGACACCTACTCTCTTGTCAGTCATGTGCTTTAGCAATCAGTCTGATACTCACCTAACATCCTATTTACATCTCAGAGAGGTTTCTATGAGTACACAATACAACCTGACTCTGCAA
Organism: Toxostoma redivivum; assembly: GCA_013397375.1. Lineage (NCBI taxonomy): Eukaryota > Metazoa > Chordata > Aves > Passeriformes > Mimidae > Toxostoma > Toxostoma redivivum. The sequence continues at coordinate 466,044 of VXBI01006449.1, read as the reverse complement.
CATGGCTTTTAAATTGCTTCAATTCTCACATCCCACGAGATAGTTCTCCTACTTAATCCTTAAAGGCATTAGTTTGGGTCTGTTCAAAACAAGAACTAGATTTCTCATTCTCTTAACATTTTCTCTTCATTTTTTCACCAACTTCCCACTAAATAAACTTTTTTCCCCTCCTTAAACCTACTAGGAAGGTCTGCAATGCTCGCTCTTCTCTCTGCACTGCCTTAGTTAACCTTTGTCCTCTCCAAATAAGATTGTTAAGAGCTTGACAGTGTATACTTCAAAGGGATTTATAATATTACACCAAAATTATGCAAATCACCTTAAAATTCTCTTTTTGACACTCCATAAAGCAAGTAATTTTGCTTTACAGGAAATCTGATTTTGAGATCTCCAGATATAAAAGTACAAGTTACACTAGCTTTAGGGGTGTCTCCCTTTCAGTGGGAACACAAGAAAGGAATTTGTCTATGTTCCAAATATAGAAAAAAAAGTATTTGGTCATGAGCAGGAAGTCACAGAACAAAATTGACACAGAAATGCTAAAGGAAGCCATTGTACCCTTTCTGATATATTTTTAAGGCTTGACTGAACAAGGACAGCCTCTTTTAATTTAACAGTATTATACACCTCTCTCAAACCTCAAGTAACTACAAAGAAAACGCTAAGTCAAACACAGTACTCGTATACTAGGAGAAGTATGATCTAATGACTAAGTTCAACCTGTTTATAGCCTTAATGCAGACCTGTACCTATCAGAAGGAAGCACTCCCCTGACTTCCCTCCTAAGATATAGTTCCTTCACACTGAGACAGTTTCCACAGTCAAGAGAATGCGACTCTGCCTTCCCGAGTTATTATGCTGTAAGAAAAACAAGTTAACACATCCTACAGAAGATCAGCAGAACATTCTCCCCCAGTGAAACAAGGTATCTTTGTATAGAATCATAAAACGGTTTCGAATCGACCTAAAAAATCAAGTAGGTTCGAGCCCCACCACCATGGGCAGGAACACCTATGACAGCTCTGGAAAACTGACTTTTCTCCAAGGCTGTCAGGTGTGTAAATCTCATTACTTGGTGGGGGAGGGAGGGGGGGAGGGAGGGAAAAGAGGGAGAGTGACAAACAATCTGATAAGCCTATTCAACATGCAAAGACCCACACATCTGCAACAATGAGACTTTCACAGCAGCTGCTTCCAGAGCAGAAAGCAGGATCATCCTTCAATGCACCCAAGACAAAGCACATTATATTCTATACTCTTCCTTAGGCAGATGGGAATCACAACTTCTGAAAAACAGCAACAGTTAAAGATTTTTAAATTCAAAACTTGAAATTTTGAAAACTGTCAGTCTTGACAGCCATACAATCACAGGCCAGATCTAATTACAAGAGACATACTTCTAAGACGTGAGACCATCACCACTCGATCTAACATCCAACAACAGCAAAATGTTCATCCTTCTGTTTACCTCAGAACAAGCATGCCGAGTTGCAAGGACTAATCACAGAGAAAGGAAAAGAAAGTCATAGTAACCAAACGCACTTTAACACACTGGGAACACAACTCTTCCTGCAGGTGTAAGACAGGGACAAGGCAGCGAACTCCTGCTCTGTATCTGTAGGGCTGCACGCCTGCCCTGCATAGCCTCCCCCTGCCTCCCTTGCACAGCCAGCTGGCAAGGCAAACATGCTGACAAGGCACAGGGAGCTGCAGCAGCAGTAACTGGAAAAAGCAAGCGACGGCAACCCCAGGCACACTGCCAGGACACACTAATTCTGTGATAAAGTTTCCTGTCCCTATTTTTTTAGATTAGGCAATTTATATACATATATATAGTCCCTGCTGTGGTACTTCTCCCTGCATCCCTTCACAATACGAGTAGATGTAAGTTTCCTCCAGTAACTACAGAACCCCCATGCAGCCCCACAATGACCCATTTTCTGCCCTCCCTCAGGTTGGTTTCCTCCACCTTTTATTCTGGGGCTCCTGGAGAAACTTGTTAAATATTTTCACCCTGTTTTTTCTCCTGCAAAAGCATTTTCCTGAATGAAAAAGGATACATGGGCATATGCATGCACGAGAAAAGTCCCACTGCAAGTGCGAGATTTCAGAAAGGGGTCACACCAGGAAGCCACACAGTCACTCTGTGTCACAAGCCTTGCAGCAGCGGTGTCTTCTGCTGAATTTGCCAGAGGTGCGGCAGCAAAGAAATGTAGCAAGGCCAACCTCCATCTGGCCCTGGTACACTGTGTACCACGTCCAATGCCCTCTTTTCCACAGCCCAAATGATGGAAGGGTAGAGCTCAGCAAGAATTGGCTGAAGTCTTCAAACACTTTTTGTTTCCATAATCAAAATATGAGGAATGGTTTTTTACCTCAGCAAGGGGGTTATATCTTGATTCAGACTCAAGTAAAAAATCAAGCCCACCACTCAATAAAGGAAATAAAAAACAGGTTTCCTGTTTTCTTTTGTCTGTCCTCAGGTATAGCCTTCTCTCTGACACCCAGGAACAGCAGATCAACCCCAGGCACCTTGAAACAAGAAGCAGATCTGAGAGGACTCTTCCCTACAGACAAACATAACCTGCAGTCATAGCCAGAAACTGTCTGACACACAGTGATCCAAACTGTTAGTCAGAAACGTGACTCAGTGTTAGAGACTCCCTCAAAAAAGCCTTGCAGGGAAAGGCCCAGCTGTCCCTTTAGGAAAAAGAAAAGAAGGGAAGGAAGTTTCAGGGGACAGAGCATTTCTCTTTCACCGGTGATCCAAGGTTTGCTTCCAGGCCATAACGAAATCCTGTCTTGCCAGATCTGTGGACCTTAGCACCATAAGCGTCAGTGAAATGGCACAATGAAGAGTAACCACCAGTGTAAGCGAAGTTACCTTTTAACAGCACCATGCAAACCGACAGCCGTACAGACAAGCTTCTGTCCTAGAAAACTCGCGACCTGGGTTGACAGGATGCAACAGGTGAATGACACAGAGAACTTCAAGCTGAGCAGAGAGGAAAGCTAACAAGTCACCACAAAGCAAGTAAACATCTCCGGACAGCACCTCCGGAGGGAGCAGACAGAAACCCGGACTCCTCAGATGCACGCCAGCAGCCACGAGAAACTGACACCGCTCCCCAGACGCCTCCGACCCCCTCAGCAAAGGGGCTCTCCCCGACAGCGCAACCGCGCACTCCCCGCGGCAGACACCGCGCATCTCGGTCGGCGCTGGGCTCCGGACCCAGGCCCAGAGAGTGACCCCTTCCCTCCCACTCGGGGGACGCCACCAGCCCGGCCCGCACCCCGCCAGGCCCCGGGCGCCTCAGCGGGACGGCCGCCGCCGTGCTCTTCCTTCCAGCACCTTCCAGCGCTGCCCGGCCCAGCAGCACGATGCGGGCGGCGNGGCCCGGCGGCACGCGGCGGGCGGCGCTGCGCCGCCGGCTCCGGGTCGCAGGGAAGGCTGCGGCGCTCGGGCCGGCGCAGGCCGCGGGGCGGGACAGCGCGTCCCCGTCCCCCGCCGTGAGTCACGGCCCCGCGGGCGGCGAGAAGGAGGCGCCACCGCCCCCACAGCCAGCGCTAAAAGTTACCGGCGCGGGCCGCGGCTCCCGGCGATGCGCGGCCGCCGCCCCCCGTAGCGCAGGTGCCCGAGCCCTG
>VXBI01006449.1:432983-460079 GCA_013397375.1 Toxostoma redivivum | reverse complement strand
CGGGGTCCGGACCGCCAGTGACGCCCGGTGCCGTTGCAGGTGGGGATGCGGCAGCAGTGGGAGCTGGGCCAGGCCCTGCGGCGGCGCTACCGCGACTTCCTCAACGACACGTACCGGCGGCAGGAGGTCAGTACCGGGCTGCCCCTCGGCTCGGCGAGCGCCGCGCGGGCCAGGGCTGCGGGTGGCTCCTTTGGGAAGGGAAGTGCCGGCGTTGGGACTCCTCTCCAAGTATGCTCGTTCCTTAGCCCGTTCCCACTGCAGGAAGAAGGGCCCAAGCGCAGGCTCTGTGCTGACTCTGGCCGCGGGGCACGGATCGGCCCCGTCTCAGCGCTGCCCTCGCAGTGGCTGCGATGGCAAATCCAGCCAGAGTTGTGAGACTCTTCGAGCCGCCCACTCTAAAGTCCAGGGGGCTAAACAGCGATGTGTGCTGTAGCTGGTATTTGTTTCTTACTCGAGCTTGTGAGATTTATTTTTTTTTCCTGTTACAATAGCTTACAAGAATGCAGCCCGTGTTGGCCCTGCCCTCCCCAGTGCACTTGAGGTACAATCTCACCAGAGCCTGTAAAAATATAAGTAGTAGTTACTGGCCAGCAATGACCCTCTCATTTCCTTTCACCTGTAATATATTGACAGCTTCAGTTGCCCAAAGCAATTCATTCCCCTCTCTCTCATTAAGATGTTCTCACACTTTATAGTAGTTCTTGAAAAACTGGTAGGTTTCTTTTAAAAAAAGTCACAGAGCTCTTGTGGATCCTAAGCACAGAGGAAATAAAAAATCCTCCCAAGTACCCCTGCTAATAATCAACTGATATTGAGTCAGTTGAAACATGAACAGGTGTCCAAATGAGAGGCTGGTTCAGACAGACAGCAGGCAGCCAAGGCCCCTTGTCTCACTTCAGGCTCTGCACCACTTCAGTTATTTTATCTGAGCTCAATTAAGGTGATTGAACAGATGGAGCAAACTAAGAATAACCATATACTTTTCCTTGTTTCTCCACTTCTAGGGTTTCCCAGTGAGAACCCAGCTTGTCACAGTTCAGATTACATCCTTTCTTTGACATTTACTTCATCAACAAAACTTCCAGCATTGGCTCAAACACAGATCCTTTAACTATTCTCAGTAGTTCCTTTACAAACATACTTCACTCTTATACAGCTTCTGCGAGTTAAAACTGTTTTCCTTCTCTTGCTTGAGAAAGAAAAACAAACCAAGACATGTGCAAACAAAAGCTGTTCTGCTAACCAAGCCTGAACCCTTGCTCAAGTTGAGCAACCTCCCTTGTAAGAAGTGTTGCCTCTGGGTGACACCATATGACCGTCTGTCACCTGACTCAGCGACAAGCTGGAGCCTTGTGGCAAAAGGTGCTGAAGAAAGCATGTACACTCAGGGCTTAATTGCTTGGGGGTTTTATGATACTTCTAGAATTAGGTCCTTATCTTTTAAAATATTTCCTTTTTATTTCTTCAGAGCTTACCAAGGATAAAAGCAAACCTGTCTAATCAGTACAGGGTCAGTTTTTTCACACCACAGTTAAGAGGTAAAAGTGGGCAAATTGATGGCAGAGAAAAGACCAGTTGGGTTTTTTTTCTTGTGACTGTAACGTTTCTGAGGTACACTTCACATGAGAGAGATTATACAGAGTATATATATTTTATGTTTCTCTCCTAACATTTTTTGAAAATCCCTATCTTTACATTATATTTCATTCTTCAGGCTTTTTCTTGTTGTTTTAGATCAAACATGCTGTTTCCTGGGACATTCTTTTATGATTTCCTGTTGCTGCTCTTGTTTTATCACTGGTTTCTCTCCAGTTTCTCTGTAACTGTTTTCACAACACAGATACCAGAATACTACAGTTTTACCTTTTTGGACTTCTGAACATTGCTGTATTTTTCTCATTTCTTCTTTTTTCTGGCTCAGAGCTGTCTCTTCTGAGCTCTAGAATGGTCAAGTCTTGGCCCATTAATCCCAAGAGCCCACAATGACCAGATAAAATCTTAGTCTTTCCTCTTTTTGTTTACTCTCCTGTTAGTCAGATCACTTTTGTCTTTGTTCCTCAGATGGAAAAACTGAGGCTTAAAGAAGCCAGTTTTTTTTCCTGAGCACAGTCAGTCATTCCTAGAACTGACAACAGAATGCAGGAGTTTTCTTTAGTCCTGCTCTGTAAATATAGCACATTTCCTATCTGTGCCCATAGTTTTCTGCATCTTTGTCCTCCTCTTCTCTGACTCTTCCTCAGACTTCTTTCTGTCTCTAATCTCTGCACAGTGCACCTGGGTATCCCACTGATCCAGACCAGACAGCTCCAGTGTTAGACAGCAGATTGTCTTTGTGTGTTCTTGCAGTTTTGACCAGGCCAACATCAGCAGGCTTGGTCCCTTCGACTCCTGTTTCCCTGTTGTCCATGAGCAGCTGCAGGGCGCTCGGCAGCATTCCTGGGCGAGCCCATTGTCCTGTGCCTGAGCACCAGCAGCTGCAGGAGTGTTGGTAATGGTGCACTGTCCCTGTCCTGGCAGATCTTCATCCGCAGCACAGACTGTGATCGGACGCTGATGAGTGCAGAGGCCAATCTGGCAGGCCTCTATCCCCCAAGAGGACAAGAGATGTTCAACCCTAACATCTCCTGGCAGCCTATCCCTGTGCACACAGTGCCTGAGTCTGACGAAAGGGTAAGTTAATCTGAAAGACATACTGACTACAAGTAGTGTAGTGTCCAAAAATATGAGCTACAGTCTTGATTCAGATTCTCTTGAACTTCTTCTGGGACCTAACTTGCACTCAGCATGTCAGGTGCAACACCCAAGCAGACCACACATGGTCTGGAGTATGTCAGCAGGCAGTATGTGAGGCTGCTTATAGATGCAGTCAGGGTTTCATTATAGTTTTGCATGTTTACTACAAATTCTGTACCCCAGCATTCATGGTGACCTGGCTGCTCTTGTCTCTGCCCAGCTACTGAAGTTCCCTTTGACTCCTTGTCCACGGTATGAACAGCTACAGACTGAAACACGGCACTCAGCAGAATACATTAATAAGACCAAAGAGAATTGGGTAAGTGATTATTTGCATGAGGTAGGGTGGTTCTAGGGCTTGAAGTTACCACCTCCATATAATCAGAGCTCTGAGAAAAGGGAAGGGATGTCAGTACATATTATTTAGTCAGAGATGAGAAAATTGAAGACCTTTTTCTCTTCTCCAACCTACAGCAATTCCTGCAGATGGTGGCAAAGGAGACTGGGATCCGGAATATCTCTCTCGAGAGTGTATGGAGTGTGTATGACACACTGTTCTGTGAAGTAAGTCTGGCCATCTTAGGCCCACTGGAATCTGGCCTTTAGGATTCACTGGATTTGGTGGAAATTATTTAACAAAATCCCATGAAACCACTTTTCACCACTTTTTACAATTAGAGTAATGTTCTAATTTCAGAATAATAGTTCCTACTCACTAGAGGGATGTGCCAAGAATTACCTATTTTTGCACCCTATAACCTCCCACTCTGTAGCTCAAAGTCCCACCTGCACAGTAAGTACCTCTTGAAAGTCACTAGAAAATTACTGCAATCTCTGTGGACAAGCCTAAGTCCAATAGGGTAGAAATGAGATCGCTGCAAACTGAAGAAACACAGTGATTTAAGTTGGGACCTTAATTAGGACTGTTCCTGGTGTTATCTCTACCTCTCTGTTACTTTAAATCAATCACTTTTCTTTCTGTGCTTCTGTTAATGCCATATCTAAAAGAAAATAATGCTATCCTAAGTTAAGTGAGGTTCACTCACATCTGGTTTTGACCTATTCTAAGGTCCTTTGTCAGGGAAAGACTCTAGAGACAGATGTTACCCTTTACCATTTGGGATGGGGGCACCAAACTATATTTGAGTTGATTTCTGTTGAAATCACATCTCATGAAGACTTCAAATCAGAAATTGGGTTAGCTGTGCTGTGATAACACTAAACTAAAGATCATATATCCAGGAGATTTAAAGTTGTTACACACAAGTTTCTTGGTGCATAACTGTAAACTGTACAGCCTGATGAAGTAAATTAAGGAAATCTTTGATGTCAAACTAGTGAATTATTGAACAGACGGAGTAAACCAAAGCATTTTGACACTGTGTCACACTAATTCTATGGATGTGCAAGACTGCTTTGCTCACTGGCAGTAGTATACAGTGGTGTGCACTATTTTGGGGGTGTAAAAGATAAATCTGCAGGGAATTGCACTTTGCTAAGTAAGGTAGCAGCTTGGGTTGCTGCAAGCTGAGAATACTCCAGTCCCGAGCTGCATTGTACTATGTGAATTTGCCCTTTGTATCACAAACTTGATTTCCTGTCTTGTAACAACCACAGTGAATCAACTTCTATTGGTAACAAAATATCCTTTGGTCAGAGAGATCAAGAATTTCAGATCTTCTTCATTTTCAGGAGTCACTTAATGAGCTTGCAGATTGGGCCTGGAAGGCCAGCTGACAACCACTGTAATCCCCAAGAACTTGGAGAACAGCCCACAGTCCCAAAGCAAAACCAGAACGTTGTCAAGGAAAGAGTATTTCTCACTCAGAACAGTACCCTCAGACTCATTGGTTTCTTCAGCTCTTTTGGTCTTCCTCCTTTTTAGTAAGTCATGCAAAAAGTGCCCTGAAGAGGATTGTTTTTCTCACCTGAGCCAGCAGAGTCATTCTACTATCCAGATGGAGACAATAAAAAAGTCCAAGAAAGAGCTGGACTTACCAGCTACGCTCTTTGTAAATTGATGAAGAACTAACTAAATATCTAAGCTGTTGATGGAATTTCTCTGAACTGCTTATACAGAATGGGCCCTTAAGGATATTCAGCCTCAACTTCTGGAAGTCTAATGGGATGTGGTAAAGAAAATTGTTCTCAGTAATGCTGGGAAACCACAACCTCTATTTGTCCGCTATTATAACTAATCCTTTCATGTAATGAGTTGGCTGCAAGGCAAGTTCTTCTCTTGGTTCCCAGTTTTCAGGCTCCTGGGTTTGAGTACAGGGCTTTGTTAGTGGTGCATCCCACTGTTATGTCCACAGAGCACTTATTAACTTTGGCCAGTGTCTTTCAGTGGCCCTCAGAGCCTCCAGGGAAACAGGTGCAGGTACACCAGAAACCCTGAGTTTGTGTTCACTTACCTGTTTTTTTCTTTGACAGTATGCCATTTGCAGGGCAGAATCAGCCACATGTCAAGTTAATGCCCTAAGATTATTGTATCAATTACAACATAACCTTGCATTCTAGCTGTGCTTTCACAGAAATGTAGCTCCTAGGTTGCGATCCTTATTCTTTTCATTACTATATTTGCTGAAACAATATCAAAACCCACATATATTCTTTGTATGCAGCATAGCAGTGTGAGGTCAGAAGCACAAATAGGAAAAGGGCATATTGCATATTTAAAATAGCATAGGAAAGCAGCAGCAGCAGTATGGGCACGTCTCCAGCCACCTTTCCCTTCTCTGTTTAATCTGCAACCTGTGCTACCTACACATGAATATTCTGTTTCTCTCTCTAGCAAGCACACAAAATGGATTTGCCTGGATGGGTGACTCCAGATGTCATGACTCAATTGAAGGAACTAAAAGACTTTGGTTTTGAATTTCTGTTTGGGATCCACAATCGGGTAGAAAAAGCTCGTCTGCAAGGCGGTGAGTGCACCAGGGAGGGAGCTTCGTGCTTCTCTGTCTGGCTTTTGCCTCTTTACTAGCTGTTCTCTTTCCCCAGGGGTCCTGCTGGATCACATAAGGAAAAATCTAACCAAAGCAGCAAATGTTTCTGCCCACCAGAACCTAAAACTACTTGCCTATTCAGCGGTAAGTTAGAACTGGGGCTGGCTTTTAGCCATCTCCTGCTTACAGGGGATTGGAGCTTGGTGATAGTTTTAACCCTTTCTAGCTTCCCTACAGCCCATGCAGTGAGCAGGACATGCATCTTTGCCTCTGACTGAGTGGAAGATGCAGTATCTGGCATCGTTTCCCTGAGGAAAATTCCCAATGTGTCCTTGTTCCTGTTAGCTCAGGCTCATGAATGAGACTGGCAGACTTTGGGGAGCCACTGCTCTATTTATTTGCTAGATGGGTTGATGCTACTCAAGTGTGATGTTTCAGAAGTGTGGATACAGTTGTCTCCCCTTTCCGGCTGCCTACTGCTTGGAAAGTCAAGCATCTCTTCCAAATTGCTCTATAGAGATTAATTCTCAAAAAACAATGCAGGATATATATGGCTGTTTCACTTCCTCTGGCACCATCACAGACCAGTGTTCTAGCAGTACAGTTCCTCTCCCATTTCCCACATGGAAGTTACAAAGGTGATGTCCCCTCAGCACTGCCTTGTCCATTACTGGTATGGTCTGAGCTGCCCTGCCACATCCCTAAGGGTGACTGATTTGGTTTTTTTCCCTCTTTCTCAGCATGACACCACACTTGTGGCACTGCAGATGGCTCTAGATGTCTACAACAAGATCCAAGCACCATACGCCTCATGTCATTTATTTGAACTGTACCAAGAGGATGATGGGTGAGGGCTGCAGTAAAGACGTCTGCTGTGATTTCACCTCGAGGATTAGATACCTAGGCTAGGCTCCACTCTTGGGGCATGCAATCTTGCTCCTAGTGGCAGACTCTCATGAGGAAAACTTATCACCAGAATAAGGAAAGGGTGTGCAGACTGAGTTTTTGGGAAGGGATGACTTCAACTAGAGGAAAAAAAAAACATCTTGCTGTGTTTCGTTTTCAGTAACTTCTCCGTGGAGATGTTTTACCGGAATGAGAGTGGGAAGGAACCCTTCCCACTGACAATCCCTGGCTGTCAGCATAAATGCCCATTGCAAAGATTCTTGGAACTCACAGAGCCTGTTGTTCCCCAGGACTGGGAGCAAGAATGCAAGGTGTCAAGCAGTATACATGACACAGGTGAGGCCAGGCTTGACCAGAGTGTGGCAGACAGGGAAAGTTTGGATGATACCATGCTGACCACTTATTTTCTCCCTTACAGAACTCTTTGTGGGTTTGGCTGTGTGTGGATCCATTCTCCTTCTCCTTATTATTCTCCTCTTGACTGTACTCTTTCGCATACAGTCTCAGCCCCCTGGCTACCGGCACGTTTCCAATGAAGGAGAAGAGCAGGCCTGACAGTTGCTTCAACTCCTTCCCAGGCAGTAGGAGGGAGCTGTGTTGCCCGTAAGGATGATTGGGTACCTTCAGTTACTCAGCATTCTTCTATTTTGGCCTTTGCTTCCCAGAAGAAAGATGGACTTGATTTCTGGATGCTTTCTAAAGGTGACATCCTTTAGAAAGGACTGAGAAAAAGAACTGAGCTACTCTACGGAAATGACACCTTAACTTTGAAGCCAATGTACTGTGTGGTGCCCCGGTCCTCATACAACTTGCCCAGTCTGGGATTCCCAACATGGTCAGTTTCAAGTAACTCTAAACATTACCACTCACCATGACTGTGGCAGAGAAGCTTGGGCCTCCAGCAGCTGCTGCCACATCCTATTGCATTTCTCTTCAGGGTCAACCCACTTTGAGTGCTTTTCCCTCACACCATAGGGCTGCTGATGGCAGAAAGGCTGGGCTTGAGCTGAGGGTGCAGCTCACCAGCAATGCACCAAGACTCATCTACTCTCCATGCAGAGGGAACTGCTGTGGATAATGGGAGACACGTAAACTGTTTCTTGAGGTTGCTGCCAAGTAGTTACTGCTGGCAACTGGGTTTTTTTCCGCTCTTCACATCGTGGATCAAGAGAGGACTGTACTGGAATCAGGACAAGACTGAAAACCTAGCATTTTTAATCAATCTTAGGATTTGGCTCAGAGTAGAATCAGAGCAGAACCCAAAGAAGCTCTAAGAGCTTCATGAGAGAGCAATTCCTGTGACTGAAGCAAACCCACACTCAATTTCCTGTGCAATGTTGGCTCTAGAAAGAAAAGTCCCCCTAGATAAGAAATTTGGTTTCTGTCTAAAGATCTCAAGTTTAAATTTTACTTCCCACATCTGAACTTCAAGGACCTATTAACAGGAGTATCCAGTACTCCAGGCAGTCCAGATTTCAGCCCAAGGAGTATGCTTTACTAGCAGAATATTTTTATGCTGTAATTGAGAGATGTAGCAGAGCTGTTCACCTAAGACTAGACTAAATGCCAAGTTCTCTAGTTTTTCTTCCTATCTTCCCTACTGGATGGACAAAAACCAAACATTAAGGATCAGAGTTGGCAAGTGACTGTGGATTCCTATATTTGTCACATTTGGGCATTTTGTCCGAAGTGTGATTCTGTCTCCAGCCTGGCCTCTCTGCACACTGCAGCTGCTGCAGAGACCTTCACACCAAGTGCTCACCACCTACCTTGTAGTTTTTGGCAGAAAATGAGAGACTGCAGCAGACACCAGAAGCACAGGCTCTTCACATGGTGATACTGCACATTCACTTCCTACTTTTACTTCCCTTTCTGGTGCAGTTCCCTTCCCTTCTTGGATGCAGAAGCCAGTTCTTAGGTTACAAACATTTCCTTTTGTTCCCCCTAAGGAGTACCGTGGGGACTTTTCTCCACACCGTAATCAGCATCTGCCAGCATGGGAACCCTAAATCAGCAGAAGCAGCTTGCTGTTCTCAGCATCTTCCTCACCTTTTTGTCCTCTGAAGATACAAACTAGGTCTCCTGCACAGCAAGACAGTCAAAATAAAAAAGCTACTGCCTGTGAGAACAGGCACAAGAAAGAGGTAATAGAAAGTGCATTTAAGAGGACCAGACCTGTTATTTTTTAAAAAAAAATTTTTTTCACACACACAAAGGTTTCTATGATGATTTAGACATTTTGACTGTGAATGACTTTCTGTACTTGTTCAAATACATTTCATTATTAAAATCAATTTCGCACTGTAGTCTACTCTTCTTCTCTAGGAGTTCACAGGTTTAGCACCAGTGTGCTCAGTGTTGGAAAGCAGGCAGAATTTACTGCAGCATACTCTCCCAGAGGAATTCCCTGTTTGACAATCCAGCACATAGCACAGGGAGATTTGACATAAACTGGTTTTGACTGCAGCAGCTATCCAGCATAGATACAGCTAATTATGCATCCTTGCCCAACTTGGAGGGGTCGTCTGCAGACCCAGTACTATGACTGGTACTCCTACCATGGTTGTACGTCTCATAGACCTCCTGTAGAAAGGTCTCCAACTTCTCCCCTACAAAAGCAGTTCAGCAGTATCCTCAAAGCAGCCACTCTATCAAAGAATTTTAGTTTAGTACAAAATTTTATTGATACTAATACTGCAAAACTATAAACATGAATGTGGAGAATCTGCACAGGCTTGGAGCCCATCCCATCCCACCAATCTCTGGGACAGCAGCAAGGCCCCAGGCCGCCTTGTAAACAAACTAGAAAAAGCAAAACTTAACTGTTTAACAACAGTCTTGAGATTTGGCTTGAGCTTTGAGATGAGCAGGGGTATTTGGAAGAAATCCCTCATTTCTGCTTTATAACACTCTTACCAAACATTCTGAAGCACGTAGGCATGGGTGAAAAAAATTATCTAATCATTGGCAAGAAACAGCCTGGAACTCTGAAAATACAAACTACAGAATCAGTAGGTGCCCAGCTCCATACTGCCCCTGCAATGATAGAGACTTCTGGCATCCTGTTCTTTGTGGTCCAGTTAAACAGCTGCAAGCAGAGAACAGGCTTAAGCCTTATGTCTTAACACACGTTTTCCAAGCTCACATATGGGAGAGCTTGTGTTTCCTAGGATACTCAAGTTATCCATGACTTCGCCCTTGTGAACATTCTATCTTTTCAGGATGTCAATCCTGTTAGCAAATGGTTTCTCAACTTGGTTGAACTAGAACAGGCTGGGGACCCTGTCATGAGTTGCTCCACTGCAGACTACCGGAAATGGGAAGCTCTGACAAGTGGTTCAAACAGGTACAGTAGGCTGAAAGCAGTAAGTTCAGCAAGACCTAGGAACATCTTTGAAATTTTCCTAGTGCCTCAGAAAATGAGTAGTAACTCCACTTGGAGGAACCAAATACTGACACAACTTTCTAGAAAGGGAGGCCAAGAAGACCAGAGAAGAAACATCAGATCTGGGGAGGAAGGACAAAGTAATTCCTTGCATGGCTTATGCTGCCTATTGCCAACAACTGAGTTTGAACCCTGGGATTCAGAAAGGATCAAAATACTACATCAGTTTTCTAGATCCGTCTCTTTTCACTTCCTTCCCTGGGGTTTAGAATCACTGCTTTTTGTTTTCATCACTTCCAGCTCCCCAGACATTAACTTAGCTTTTGAGTTTGCTTGTGCCAGCGTTTGCCTGCCTCTGCCCTCCATGTCTGGATGAACTCCAGCTTCCAGTCCCCTGTTCTCTCATGGTTCCATCTCTGTGTCTGTCATGGCTTTCAAAAGATGTTCATGCTTCTTGGCTGCCATCTCCTCCTGGTTCCAGATCAGAATATTAAAGCCTGAGAAGAAAAATTAAATGCTGTGTATCAGAAACTCTGCATCAATCATAATACCCTTAGGCTATATCTCTTAAATGGCAGAAATTCAAAAGAGTTTTTCTAAGGTATTTCCAAAGTATAGAGGATGCAAAAATAGTTATTGCAGATGCTGTGTCCATATAGCCATGGAAATCTGATCTAACTAGGAAATATAAATAATTCCTAGTCTCATCTCGTCTGTCACAGGTCTAAAACCTAAATCCGTAGCCAGCTAACTTAATCCCACACAGCCTGCAAAAAACTGATTAAACTTGGTCTGCAGCCTAGGAAATGAGAAATTAAACAAAGGGAAATGGTACAGCCTAGCAGGAAAAGGCTTTCCCCCCTCCATTGTTTTCTTCTACTCCTTAATGGACGGCAGGTGGCAGTGGCTCCCTGCTGCTGGGAGGCTTCCCACTCCAGACTTTATGTTCTCAAAAATGTTTCACAGGAGATGACTACTAAACTTCTTCCCAAGTGCAAAGGTGTAAGACTGAAAGGAAGGTCTTGATCTCTTTCACAGACATAGGAAGTCATAAAGGGCTACTAGCAAGTGGGATTTGGCAAACCTCTCACAACTCGCTTTAATTTGGACTAACAAGCCAGCCCTTTTCTGGGACTAGAACCCACACGTTTGGTGCCCCAGGTTCTCTTTACTTACCCATGCCAGAAGCCAGTGTGTCTCCCATAGGGTTAAATTTATTGAGCTGAAAATGAAAACACAGAGTCTGTAAGAGCATCACTGCTTATGTAACAGTCATAAGAGCACCACAGCTTATATAACAGCAACAAACCATCTGGAAAAACCAGTGTTCCCTAAGAGTATCACAAAAACCCCACAACGGACCATGGAGTAGCCCTGCTTGAGTCAGCAGTTTTAGCTGGCAGCCATATCCCATGACAGCATGAGTCTGTCACAAGTAAACTGGATATGGTTCTAGTCTCTAAGCCATGCCTCTTTCCCAGAGACAGAGCAGTGTAATTCCCAGCCCTCTCAGCTCACCGAGATGATCCCAGAAGCATTTGGATCGTAGAGCTGACAAACCATCTGGCCCGTGTTCCCATCGAACACATCCACAGTTCGCAGCTCGTTCAGCGTGTACCCAGGGAACTTGGGGTCTGGGTAGCGACCTACGACAATGAGGTCATAGCGAGGATGCCACGTTGCCTGATCAGAAAACAGAGTCATGGAGAGCTTAGAGAAAGGGACAGAGCTCAGCACTGACATAATCCAGACAACTGACACTGGGAACAACTCTTACTATATCCCACCCACTGCTTGAGGAACAGTGCTCCACTGGGAGCTGCAGCAGTGTAAATATCCACCCACCAGTGCAGTATCTGACCTTTTCTGATTTGCAGACAGCTGCTAGCACCAAGCATGATGCTCCTCTTAGACTTAACTCACCTTAATAGGTGTGAGGTGCTGAAACTGCCTATGTGGATGTGGAATCAGATGCTGTGGCTTGGTCCAGTCTGAAGATGAGTAAACCCTGATTTCATTGTGCTGGTCTGTGCTCAGAAGCTTGGCACCATGTGTTGGGCTGAAGTAAGCTAGGAAAGTGAGACAATAGGCAAACTAAAGATCACAATGCTGTGACTGACAAGAAACATAAGTGTCACATTCTGCTGATTGAAAATCCATCACTGTTTCTTTAATTGGGATGTAAATATGGCTGTGTGCCCCAACAGCTAAGACTTTTTGACAAGACAGACTACCTGTCTCAAACGAACTCAAAGCTCTTACAAAAAGTAAGCTGAGACTTACTGTGCTGGGTTACCTAAGAAAAAATTTTCTTCTCATTTCAGAATCACAGAAGGAAACATTGCAAAGAAAGGAACTTGCTCATTATAATGGAAAAACAGTGGAATAATGAGATGGACACCTGTAATTTGGACTTCCATCAACTGGTGAAGCTGCACCCAAGAAACAGGTTTGAGTTCCATTCTCTGCTCTTGTCAAAGGGATTGCCTCAATAAATTCAGTTTTCTAATCTCAGCCACTGCTGCTTTCAAACTCTCTTCTAAGGTACAGCGTCACAGTTCATATCACAAGTCTTAAGAAGATGCTGCAGCTGCCCTAGCCACTTCCCTGCCTCTGGCCACACATTCCCAACAGCTTCCTTGCTTTAATCATCATGCAACTTGGAATCTGAGCAATACCTAACACTGCCACCACATTAAAAGCTGAGCCGAGTGGACTCTCTGCAGACATCTATGCAATGAAATCCTTAACCCACCTGCATTGACAGGTTTCTCATGTGGAAGAAGATGAAGAAAGTTTGTTTTGTTTTTGATGTTTCTGAGGTCCCAGATTTTGACTGTCTGATCCACAGATGCTGTGGCAAACATCCACTCACATTGGGAGTTAAAATCTACATGAGTCACTTTCTTCTTGTGCAGTTTCAGCTTCCAGATCTGCAGCAAACAGAAAATAATGTTGAAAAAATAATCAAGATCTGGAGTAAAAAATGAAATTATAATCTACTAGTGTCAAGTAAAGAGGTCTCACATTTATAGAGTAACAAAACTTCTAAAATACACCAAGAGTGTATTCACTGGAAACAAGAAAGGAAAAGAATAACCTTGGGAAATAACTATTTCATTCTAGAAAAACTCTGATCTGTCAATTTATTACAGATATGAGAAAAGAAAACATAACCCTGGGCCTTGATGGAGGGGAGTATTAGTGCCAGTGTACAAAGCAAGATCACATCTGGAAGACTTTAAGCAGTGCCAGCCTTTCACTTGCAGAAAGATTTAAACAAAGTGGAACACATAGGTGTCTTGGGGTGACTGTATGATGCCTGTATCCCCAAATCGTCTGTTCTGTTGGTGTTGAATATTAAATTCTCCAACTTTAAGACTGGTTCCAGGAGTGAAGCAGGGGGAAAGGAGTGCAGGGTTTGTTATCAGAGACCGCACCAGCTCCCCCGCATTCCTGCTGGCACTGTGTTGTCTGCGGTGGACAGCGAGGGAGAGAGAGCTCTCTTTTGCTCTGGGTGGCTTCTTCTGGCTAGCTGAGGCAGAGAAACTCCCTGGATTGCTTTTTTTCCTCCTTTCCTTTTTTTCCTGGAACTGTTTTGAACCTGCTCTGGACTGAAAACTTAGAAAGAGCACCAGAAGCTCACACCTGTGGCCCACCAGGCCTGGCCTGGGCCGTGGCATTTCCCAGCACCGGAGGGACTGAGAACAGCCTGAGTGAGCCAGGCAGCCCACGGAAGGAACTCTTCTGATCCTGTCATCTCTTCAGAGTGGCAAGAGGTTTTTTCCCTGTTTGGTATTGTTCAATTTTGTGCTGGGAGGTGTGTTGCCTGTTGAATAAACAGTTCTGTTTCTTTTTCCACTTCTCTCCAAGGAAATTTTTTCCCGAACCGACTGGGGGAGGGATTGCTTGGATTGGTTTTTTTTTTTTTCCCTTTCCCTGGAAGGACCCCATTCAGAGGTTTCCTCCCAAATTTGCTCTAAACCAGGACAATAGAGAAAATCTGCTGCCAAGATAATGAGAAGGAAGGAACTGCTTTGTGTGGAAAACCAAAAGCCCTTGCTTTAAGTAAAAAAAGGTGAGAGGAGATATAATTGGCTTCCAGAAATATGTGAGCAAAGAAACATAAGGGTAGGACACATATTTCAATTAACAACAACAAATAAACACAAAGTGTCCATGAATAAATTTCTATACAAAGCCTGAAAGTTATCTGCAATCTAAAGGCTGAAGCTGGCCCATCCTTGCTAGAATAAGGGGTATCTCCCAACTGCAGAAAAGACTGTCATATTGTTTCAGGGGAAAAAAAATAAGTCAGCAACTAATGCTGAATAAGGACAAGTGACTTGAAGCATTCCTGAGTCTGCCCACTACTTTACATAGATGCCTCTGGCCACAGGTCATTGGGTGACAAACTCTGACAAGTATTATCCTTACATGCAGGAGACAGGACAGTGCCAGTGTGACACTACAACAGGCTCTTGAAACAGGGCCCACTCCAACTATTCTCTCCTCTTTTGCTACTACTCGACTCACAGTCTGTCTCTGCCTGCCCTCTTGTGTCCAACGGCAGGAGTGCAATTTCCATCCCAGTATTACCTACATTACTGCTCCGTGCCTACCCTCAGATCCGTGGAAGGGTGTACAGCAAAGCAGTACCTCCTAAATGACTCCCATCAGGACACTAAGTTTCTGGATGTGTGATGGTTGTTGGCAGAGGGTGCTCATATCTTCAGGTTACCCTATAATTACTCTGACTACTAGCAAATACTCTTATGGAAGGAGTAGCACATAATGGGTAATAATTCCTTGTTTAGAAATTACTACCATTACACTCAACAATGTAAAATGTCTACTGGGTGGCAAAATTAGGGGATTTCTCATCACCCAGACAATGTGAACTCATTTCCTGAGCTGCAAGTCACTTGCTCCTATTTTCAGAGTCCCTGTAGAGTAGGAAAGCACATGAGCCATGAAGATTCCTGTAGAGGAGATGCTGCATGGAGCCATACAAACCTCTTCACCAGAAGTGCTGAGCAGGACCACGTTGCCCACATTATCACCTGTCACCACTACACGGCAGCTTGCAGAAACGTCCACACTGCAGTACCAGCAACTAGAGGGAAATACACAAATCAGTGCTGTTCCTACAGAAAAGTGAAGGCAGTGGAATTCTGGTTCACATCTCGTCCCTGACAACAGAGACTGCAACAGATTGTAACTGCATTCTCCTGCCTGGTGGTGTGGGCCTGAGTATCAGGAAGAAGGACACCTTATCAGCAATGCTTTCTGTTGGTGACTGAATGTAAAACAACTTCAAAGTCATTTTGAAGTGCTTATTAGGTGGAGTGTAACACATTGCAACAGTGGAACATAACTGAGGCCGAAGAATCACTTGGTGCCTGCACATGAAAATACCTTGGGAAAGATCAGAAGATCCTTGGAACATCAACAAATGTGGAGAAACAGCTTTAAAATTACATTTTCCACAAAACACTGAAGCAGCAGTAAAGACACAAGCTTTGAAC
Organism: Toxostoma redivivum; assembly: GCA_013397375.1. Lineage (NCBI taxonomy): Eukaryota > Metazoa > Chordata > Aves > Passeriformes > Mimidae > Toxostoma > Toxostoma redivivum. The sequence goes on along the minus strand of VXBI01006449.1, from coordinate 444,579 downwards.
TGAAAAGTTGCACATCAAACTGTCTCAACTTCATGCTCCAGGAAACATAACTGAATAGAAATTTATCTGATAAAGATGTATGTCAGCTCTCCCAGGAGAAGGGCAGTGAGAATAAAGCTGGGATACTTTGGGAACTTGTTGCAAAAGCTTCACTTGCAAGGTCTATTATTCTAATAATTCAAGGCCATAGAAATTAACATGGTGAGCCTGAACTCTGCAAAAGGGCCACAGGGTAAACTCAATAAACTGATACTCAGATTGTGCAGGGATATTGTGTGGCTTTCCTTATGCTACTTGAGCTGCCACTGACAAAACAGACTACTGACAACAATGAAGAGAAGGCAATTACTCTGCCCTTCTCACCTCACACTTCATAAAGTGAAAAGCTGTCAGTATCTGCAAGATAGGAGATGGCATCACCAGAAAGTAAGATGGGAAAATGTGGGCAGCACACTCAGCTAATGTAAAAGACTTAGTGCCCCATGGCTGCCTAGCAAACAGGACCCTGTCTCCAAGCTCCCCCTGGGACCGATTTGTATCAAAAGTCTCCTAACACTGGGAGAGATAAAGATAACACAGCATTAAACCCAAGGAACAGAGTTAACCTTGCAGTGCCCTCTTCTCACCAAACATTATGATGCTCATGGCCACAGTCCAGGGCACGAGAGATCACCTGCACCGCTCTGCCCTCAAGATCCTGCAGACTTAAGGTGCCATCACCTGATGCCACATAAAGCTTCTCTGCCTCAAAAGGACTGAACTTGATGTCTCCGAGAGAATCTCCTGGCCCTTTCTGAAATACAGCAAAGCCAAGAGACATCAAGGTTAGAGTGAAAGTGAAAATCTTAATTCAATGGTCACCTCCTGGCACACAGAGTCAGTTTCTCTAGGTACAAGCACCGCTTTCTGGCAGAGCACGTACACAAGAACTCTTTTTTTCTAACCTGTTTCAAATCCAAGCACATACATTCTGAGCCTTCAAACTTTAGGCTGCAAACCTCATTAGCAGCAAGGACTACTGCTTCTGTTATGGAGGTAGGACTAACCTACAGTTAATCACCTGGCTCAGACCATGCTTAGGAGATCACAAGCACCATTCCATGCATAAACTACATAAAATCTCATGACAGCCCAGCACCAAGCTTTTCTTATAGAGACTACATTGACTAGCTCCCTACAGGCTGCTTCCAGTGCTCTATCTGGTCTTTCTCAAGGTACCAACAAGCAGGAAAAGCCAAGTGCAAATCTTACTGCTAACCCCATGGCACAGGAATCTCATGTTCTATGTTCTGTTGTACTGTTACTGTTGTTTTCCCCCAGCCTGTCTACTGAAGAAAAGTGGAAACCCTACACAAAGACAGAAAAAAAGAGAGCTAGCTGGGAGTCCCCAGACTCTTTGGTACTCAAGTGCACTCCATCTGCTGCTTACAGAACAACTACTTAGTAAAGCCTCACTGCAAATGCTAGGTTTCAAGATGCCAATGAAGATAAAAAAAAGGCCTGCCCATAGAGCCTGCCTGTCTTCACAGCAGTAGAAGGAGAATGGCATTCCCTTTCAAATCCAGCCATCACTGTTGTGACAGGCATCCCAGTGGGATACAAGATCCTTTTGTCACAGGACCCAGTTTATCTCTCCTTGCTCACCCCACCAGTCATCCCAGCATGACTTGGGTTCACCTTCTGCCCTATTAGAAGGTTGCAGGTGAACAGCCAAATAAAAAAGTAACCATGAAAGCTGTACTAAGAATTAGGTGGGGGAAAGTAAAGTGAAAGCTAACTCAAATTCTCCCACTTACCTTCAAGCACAGAACTTAAGTAACTAACTGAAGAGCTCAGGCTTCCTCATGAGTCCACAGAAAAAACAATAGTCTTGAGAAGATAATTCTGAGAGCTGCTTCCAACAATTAATCTCCTCTTTTCACTCACTACTGAAGGAACTCAAACTCTTAATTTTGCTATTTTAGATAAGCACCAGAAGCTCGGTGGGATGAATTGGCATGACCCTAATGGCAGGCATTGCTTGAAGCCAGTGGCATTTGTGGAGAAGCATGAAGAGAACTATGAATTGTCCTATAAAAACCATCTGACAACAAGCAGCACTGCTAGCAGGTGAAGAGGTTAGAAGGTCCCCAGGGCACAGAGCTTTGTGATGTGTTAAGAACAGACAACTAAGGAAATCCACTGGACCCCCACTCACTCGTGTACACCAGGAAGTAAGCAGCATCAAAGAGTCCCTCCCCATTAGTGAAAAGCTCTTTCCTACCCACTACCCCATTTCAAGGAGAAACAAAAAGAATGGGCCTCCCTGAAATTCAGAGGATAAAGGACATGTATATGGGGAAGAGGAAGCCCAGCTCTCACATATTAGAGACAAACATATCTCTCTCTGTTTCTCTTGCTCTCTGTAGTGCTTCTGCCAGCAGGACACAGAGGCCCAAAGCATTACTGTATTCTTACTCCCAGTCCTCGGTGCTGGTGAAGACCCGGACAGTATGGCCATTAAAATCCTGCAGGGTGGTAGTGCCGGCAACTGACGCAGTGTACAGCTGACTAGGGTTAAAAGGGTTAAACTTCATTGCTGTGATGGCCCCTCCAGCTCCCATCTACAAGGAAGGGGATGAACAAAAGAAAAATCCACTGAGTGATGGGGAAGGAGAAAAGTGTGTTCTGTAAGTCTGCAGGCACTGCTATGTCTTTAACAGTAACAGTGAAACACACCACAGTCCTCTAAGCAGGAAAGACAACCATGTCTCCCACATGATAGTTGTCTAAACCAGGAGCTGCCCTCCTGGAGGACAAATCTGCAATTCATTCAGTCCCCAGGCAAGGTACTCCCTTGCTGTCTGGCACCACACTACTTACAAAAATAGGTGACTCTGGAATTTCTGGAAGATAGACCTCTCAACGTGTATCTATCTTAACTTAGAAAGGTGATAAAAGTTACAAAGTCTTTGAGCCCCTGTTGGAATGGAAATGGCTGAATACAGCAATGGGGGGTATGCCAGATGTACAAATCATTCATTCTACCTTAGTTTCTTACTTGAGATAAAGGCACGTCGTTTTTCCCCAAAGATGTTTCTTCATCTGCCACAATAAAAGGTGAGCAGAGAAAGATTAAGACCTAAACCAGACAGACCCTCTCTGCCTACTTGTTTCTGGCATCCCTTGAAGATAATTGTTTTGCCAGTTGCTATATTATTTTTCCACTGAGCACACAACAAGTGCTGCTTCATTATGAACCAGATCACCATGCCTCAGTGCTCCCCAGTGCTAAAACAGTCTGGGACTTAGGAACAGACATGCTCTTGCATCTCAGTCCTATCCATAACTGGCTATTCTGAAACCTGAGATCCGTATGTGCTTCCCATCAAACTTCAGTTTTTATCTGCAGTATTTCGTAGTACTCCAGTTTTCCCTCCCACCCATTCCTCACATACAAAGGCTTACCCCCCTTATGAAGCAGGTTTTAGCAAGTACTTCACAGTCCCAAAGGATGATGTCTCCACCTTTGGAACCGACAGCTAGTGTACTGGGATGTGTTGGGTGCCATTCCAGACATGTCACTCTCCTGTCAAAGGGACTTGCTCTTCGAAAGAGGCAGTATGAGGAAAGAGAATGCAGAAAAGCCAGCTCCAATCTCTGTTAAAAAGGTAAAGAGAATTATGACTTTTGCTAGCATCCCTGAGATTCACTGAATAAGGAATGCTAACACTTTCTAATTATCATTAATATTAGCATGTTCACACAGAATTCTTAAACAACAAAGCTCTCTCAGGTGCTTCCCACCTATGGATGTTACAGAAAGAATTAATTTTCAAAGGAAAGGCATTCGGCTCTGCAAAAGAGTAAAACATTATGGACTTGAAGGCTATGTCTATGAAGAGGAAAAAAATCAACACTTAACCTGACAAGATTGGGAAAGTAAAGTGGATACAAGAATATTATCATGAAACAGTCAGATCAGCATGCAAAAGTACCCCTGTGCAATAATTCAAATGGAAGAGTAGGCAAGTTTAAATATGATTCAAGGAAGTACAGAATTAACAGAGGATAAAAACTGGCAGGACTAGGTCAACCAAAAGGGAAAGCCGCCTCAGCTCTTGCATTTTACAGGATTAAGAAACTTCAGGGTGCACCAGACTTGGAGCCTCAAACTGTGTATGTGGGGAACTTTTTAGGTCCCTTAAATTTCCTCTGCTTGTGTTGAAGATATTTTTACGTAGGGAGCTGAGATGTCCAACAGGTCCTGAAGGAAACACTCCTCACCTGCCTGAGCTGTGCCTGAATGGAGCCTCCCAGCATTTTCTGGTAGACATAATGAACAATGCTGCATCGCCGCTCCAGCTGAGAGGGAAGGACTCTCTTGTTTCTCATCACAAATCCACCTCCACTGCAACCTGCCAGCGAGAAAAGAGTAAAACTTACTGATTAACAACACCTGTCATGCTCATTCACTAAACAATATAGGAAGACATTTGCATTTGCTGCTACATCCATGAAAAGCTTCAGCCACAAGATAAAAGCCTCTAAATAATTCTTACACATCTAAGGTGCAGCAGCTTCTGCAATTATGAAGACCAATGCATCCCATAGGCCACCAGAGCTTTGTGTATGCTTCCTCTTATTAAACCTTCCTTCTCTTTACCAAAGATTTATCAAAGACAATAGGAAAGGACTAAAGCAATGCCACAAATGGGTGGTGCACCTCTTGGACAGCATACAATTTGAATGTTTCAAAAGACAATGCTGCTACCCAAAGCCCCAGCAACTTGGAAATATGCCATGGGAGGTGGTAAGCCCCTGCATACAGCAAAAGAAAAGTCATGTGTGATCAGGAGGAACACCTGAAAATTCCCCAAGTATGGCAAAATGAGCTCCCAGACAGTTCCTGAAATGTTCTGTGAATCAGAACTTTCTGTGTGCTCACGCTGTAGCCTGTAGTCTGCTTACAGCGCTGCGAGTTTTGTTTTTGATAACAGACTTGCTGACGCCTCACCGCTTGAAAACCTTTCTGTTCAGAGTGATTTTTGCTGAGAGCACAGCTTGCTTCTACATTTTGTTCATGTTCCAAATTTTTGTCTTCAGGAACCTTTACGTAAAAACTAGATCTGTTCAGTCCTATGTCTGTGATCTAATCATCCCCACATCAATGGTCTGTAATGCCCCAAGGGATCTAAATGTCAAATGCATTTTTTAAGAAACACAAATGCTATTTTCATTTAAGGACACTTATTTAAAAAAAAAAACCCAAAACTACAGAAGACTGAAAAGACATGGATCATCCTATATGATTAGAACCTAAATTAAATCTTTCTTTAATGCAATAATGGAGAAAAGCACACTTCTTTGTTCACGTGCCAACATAAGTGAGTACACTTGACACACTTGCTGAAATAGGTACAAAAGTATTTGTATTCTAATTCCTTTTTTTCACTGAAGAATTGGTATCCACAGTTCCTTCTTCAGAAGTGACAGAAATTGAGGTATTCTTTTCAGATTCTATTTTACAATGAAGAACCATTCATTAAGAAACAAAACTTCAGGCCTTTTTAGAATCAGCTGGAAAAAACCCTCTAAAAAGGTGATTTAGTTGTAAGAAATGGAAACTGTCCTATATGGATCAGGTAAAAAAAAAAAAGAAGGAGGAAAGGGTCTTTAGTTGCACCAGAAGAGGTTTTGAAAACTTGAAATGAATGAAAAATTTCTTCAGTGAAAGAGTTGTCAATCATTGGAACAGGCTGTCCAGGGAAGTGGATGAGTCCCCATTCCTAAAGATATTTAAAAGATATGTACACATGGCACTGAAAGATATGGTTTAGTGGTGGATTTGGCAGTGCTGGATTAACAGCTGGATTCTACAACCCTAAAGGTCTTTTTGAACCTAAATGATTCTATGAAGTTGTTGTATATAAAGTCTGGACAACTCCCTTGATAATGCAAAGCACTAAACTTTCCTGTATATTAGAAATTAATTACAACTCCAAACTACGTCAAAAATCTTTAAGATTTTTTCAACATAAGTTAGACACAAAAGGAAAAAAATGCCCATGAGGAGAAGTAGTTAGAGGAAATTCTGTCCATTCTAATCTGAACAGAGGTAGAAAGTATTCCTACTTACTGTAGCAAAAGTTAGAACAGGGAAAGAATGGAGTGCAAATACCAGTTCAGACTGGATGATCTAGGGCACCAGCCTTAAAACTAACAACTGCATTCAGAACTGCATGATAGTAAGAATGCATTATCAAGATTGGTCTGTCCTACACTAAAGCAGAGATCTGGTAATACAGGAATTCCACAAAACTTAATCACCCTCAAATGAGCTCTAACAGCATCTTCAGTGCTTCAGGCTTTTACCAAGGGGTATGGAGTCTCAAAATTTAAACATTCATGTATGCATGCACACTCACTAAACAAAAACTTGGAGGATGTACTATCCCAACACAACCTCTAATCCCATCTGAACATTCATGTCTGAACATGCTTCTTGGCATTCTCCCTCTTCAACTAGTCAATGCCTGTCATTTGCAGTAAATCTGATAGGGAGAAAGAGTAAGAATCTGAGGAAATGTTACCGATTTTCCCTGAGGGTTTAGATGTTTTTCTCACAAACAACTTCTTTTCTTGTTTCTCATTCCCTCTTTCTCCATAGTCCCGTTTCCTCTTCCCAGCTGATTTTGCCTCTTCTGGCCACTGCTGACATGCCCTCTCACGCTTCTTGTCCTTTGGCTGGTTCACTGGAGCCATTCTGTCTGACCATTGAAAGCAAACAAAACATGGAAGGTAAGACTGTCATACACTTCTAACCAGAGGCCAGAGAGAAAAACTGAAATGGAATGTATCCCAGTTAGTCTGAAGGTAGTGATTAGATTGGTATCCTCTTTCATTGGGATGACATTAGCTTTTTGTTTTCTCTGCTGAAGAGAGGAACAGGTTCAATAAAATCTTCTTTGTTCGCATATTAAAATTAACATATCCTAAAGCACTAAATATGTTTTGACAGATGTGCCTCTACCAGACTTTCAAGCCTGAAACCCAAAGATCTGCATAAAGTACATCTGTGAAACCGCATAATACCCTAACTGTTTCTGCAGTAACTCACACTGAGCTCCTTAGATTCAGCTAAGTGAAAGGTCAGAGTTTTTATGACGATGGCCAGGGCTGACTGGCCTTGCAACAAATGGGCTCAGAAGGTACTTCCTGCATAATGGCCACTTTTCCTCACAACTACCACCTGTTATTTGGATTGGGCTCCTGCACCGCCTGGCAACCACACGGAACTACTCTTCTGACGGCGGTGGGATTGAGCCACTCGTGTCCTGTGTTATGCCGGCCACAAGGCCACCAGGCCCCTGAGGCCACGCACGGGCCGCCCAGGGCCTTCTCTGCAGCCGTGGGCCGTGCGCCAAACGCCGCCCGCAGCCGCAGTTCCTCCCCGCACAGCATCTCTAGCCTGAGCCTGTGCTCGCGCCGAGCTTACACAGAATTCCCGAATGGCCGTCACGGATATCTGCCCGTGTTAAATATAGCTCGGCGGGCACGGCGCAGGCTCTTGCCCAGGCTGCGCCCCCGTTCCGGCGCCTCCGGGCCTGGAGCCGCCCCGCAGCCCCCGGCGCGGCCCGGCGCCCCCGCGGCCTGGGCGGAGAGACCACCCCGCTCTCACCTGCGCTCCCGCGGCCTCGGCTCTCCCGGCGCCGCCGCGGCCAGCGGCCGGCACTGGCCCCTCCCCCGCGGTTTCATAACCGGGGCGGGAACGGGAGCAGCAGCTTCGGCCCGGCCCTCCAGAGCGCCGTCGAGTCCGCCGGCCGTGGCGGCCCTCGCCACCCTTCGCCGCAGAGAGGCAGCGGCATGGACGGGGGAAGGCCGGGGAGGGCTCGGGGTGCTTGTCTAGCCCCTGGCGGCCTCCACCCCTGCCCTTACCCCTGCCGGCCTCCCCGGCCATCAGCATGAGCATCACCTCCAGCTCCCCGGGAGCGGGAGGAGGCTGCGGAGGCAACGCTGCCCTGAAACGCCCCATCCGTCTTTGTCTGCCTGTCGTTTATTTGGTGCAGCACGTAAAATCATATGCCCCTCATTAGTTTCTAGAGCACCAAATTGTCCTCTTAAAGCTGTTTGGTAAGGGACCCAAACACAGCAATAAAAAAAAAAAAAACAACCAAAAAAACAAACAAAACAAAAAAAAACCAAACAAAAAACCCCCCACCATTTCCACAAGAAACTGCACCTGGTATTTGAAAACAACAACATCGACACCATCAACAACAAAAGGCGCTTCCAAAGCTGATAAAGTCTCATGGAGGGCAGCTCGAATACCAGATGGTACATGACACAGCTGACAAGAATGGGGAAGGAAGAGCTCTACCAACTCCGAGGGAGGTAGCAGCACTTCCCCTCGCACCTGCAAAGGAGGCTGCTGTCTGCGGCCATGTGGCGTGGGGAACCTTACCCCTCATCTCTGGAGCAGGAAGGTCCCTGCTTCAGGCCTACCAGTAACTATGCTGAGTAATTAAGGTCCAGTCATCCACACAGGTGGCTGTGGACACAGGTTCTAAAATAGCTGTACATACCCATGCCTTCTGTAGGGTTTGGTTCTGGGTGCTATTATTTTTTGTGCTAATGGTATTACTAGTACCACGAAGCTGATCTTAGTTACAATATAGCTTTACTGGACCCAGCGACAAGACAACTTGATTGTGTGGGAGTGAACCATGTCCCACAACTGAGGCAGAGCCTCAACATAATTGTACATCTGAGAAAAGGCATCATAAAAATAAGCCTAATATCCTTCCCATGCAGAATTCTACTCCTCTTTGCATACTGCAGTTTGAAGGGTGTGAGACTGTAAATACATGAAAGAACATTTTCTCAAATTAGTCTTTCTCTTGCTTGCTCGGTGTACCATCCAGACACTGAGCTGTGGGACATCAGGTCAGTGGCATTTTGTCTGCTGTTCTTCCCCTTAGTGGATAATAATTACAAAAATATCTGGTGATTCTCTAGAGAGAAATCAAACTTGGTGTTAGTCATTGACTCAAACTCTCTATTTAGCATGTGGCCTAATCTTGAGTACTGTGTGAAGTTCTGGGACTCAAAATTTAAGAATGATGTTGAAATCCTCGACTGTGTCCAGAGTCTGGCTTGTCTAAGTTGGAGAAAAGCAGGCTAAAGGGTGACTTCATGGCTACCTACAGCTTCCTGAGAAGTGGAAGTGAAGAGAGAGGTACTGATCTCCTGGGATCCAGTGATGGGATGCATGGGAGGGGTTTGAAGCTGCACCAGGAGAGGCTTAGACTGGACATTAGAAAGCATTTCCTTACAGAGAGGGTGGTCAAACACCTGAACAATCTTCCTAGAGAGGTGGCCAATGGCCCAAGCTGTTAGTTTTTAAGAGGCATATGGACAATGTCCTTAATACCAGGCTTTAACTAGGTCAGCCCTGAATTGGTCAGGCAGTTGGACTAGATGCTCACTGTAGGAACATTCCATAGGAAATCGCCATTTCTCCTCTTTTCTATTCCATTCCATTTCTAAAAAATGCTAACTGTGATAGCTCCAAGATGCAAGTGTGTAGGTTACACTGTTTTTTGCTAATGGGTACAGTTCTAGACAAATGTTGTGTATTACAAAAGTGCCTGATGAGACTTTAAGACTTGCTAATTGAGTTGATGTGTATGTCCAAAACCAGATTATGTTAGTGATTATCATTTTTGTGTATGGCATTCTGATACAGCAACTAATACAACTTTGTTACTGTTCAGATAAAAAGCATAAGCATTCTGCCTCCTTGCTGCCAGGATTTTTGTCCAAAGCATGAATATTTTTGGCTGCTTTAGTCTCACTACTGATGTATATATTGTTAGAACAACTAGAGTTTGCCATGCACATGAAAACAAGCCTATATTCCATGAAAAAGTAAAACAAAATATAAAACATTAGAGATGAAGGAGTAAATATCATGCTATCTGACCTCCTTCTGTCCCGTGACCATTGCTAAGTTGCCCATTTCATTTGTTCATTTGCCCAGGAAAATGAACAAAAAGATCACTGTCATTATGACCTCATTTACCTGAGCACCCTATCTTCCCCAAGCCATTCCAGCCTTGGAGGACTGGATTGCAACAGCCATGCTATTTATACTCTCACCTTGCAGTCAGGATTGGTGGTGGCCAGGTCCCACATGGACAGCATCTGTCTTAGACACTCTATCTTAGATGCATGTGGGCTATCGATACAAAAATCAGCATGAAAACATGATACAGGGCAAACACTGGATATAGACTATCAATGGATGACAGGTGTTTGCCTTTTCTGACCTTCATTAATGTACATTAATTTGATAATGGAAATAAAAAACTCAGAACATAATTGAATTAGAGAGTATCTATGCCAAAGAGCTGGGTTCAGTTTTGTTTTAGTAAAAGACAAAGTTGTTGCTTATGCTCTCAACTGTGATTAACTTCGAGGACAAGATAAGCATCTTTCCTCACTTTTTTAAAGGATACTCATGGTGACACCACAGGCAATAACCTGTCATGGGTGTCCACCTTCCAGGGACCCTGTGCTGGTAAAAGTGAACAGATGATTGGTCTTAGAAGAAATTAAGTGCAATGGTTTCTAATGTCCACTTTCTAACACAGCATTTGACTATATATGAAGGGCATCAGCACAGTTATTTTTCTGGCTCTTATGAAATCTAGGGCATTTGTAAAGGCAAAAACCCAAGTACTGCTCCAGAGACATGGAAGATTTATGGCATGCTCTTTCCTCTCTTCCTTCTGCAAGGCTCTCAGTCCTTTTTCCACTAATTGAATAAACATAACTGCAAACCCACAGCTGGTCCTTGGAATTGTGTCCCAAGTCACTTGGAAGCAGTCAAGAGGAGGCGGGCCAGCAAGGTCTCCTAGTAAAAGCCCTGCCCCAGGGGAAATTGCACTCGAGGGGCCTGGGATTTCAAAAGCAAGCGCTGGCAGGCAAACTCCTTGGCATTTAGAAAACAGCTGGTGTCATCTGAAAGGCTACGAGGACTTAAAGATGAGGTCCGAATTATTCAGATAGAAGTTTTCGGAGGAATGGAAGAGTGACTGAAAACAGCTAGCAGGATCGGGTGAAAGAGAAAGACGGATGCTAAGGCGAACTGAGGTGATGCCACTCTCTAAGCCCAGGGAGAGTGACCCATGCCACTCTCACAGAACTTCCCTTGGGTGGGAGCCGGCCTTGGGGAGCCTCCTGCTCCAACACACCAGGTCAGCTGGCCGGTACAGCACACAGATGAAGGTACTCACGGACAGGAGCCGAACCAGGGCTGGGCCGAGCGGGCAGCTCCTCCCAGGGTGCCTCCCTCCCGCCCCGCCACGAGGGGGATCCCGGCCAGGCAGACTTCCCTCAGTCCCCTCTCACCCCACGGTTCCAGGCCCTCCCCAGTGCGCAGATGAACGACGACGGGAGACGGCGCTGCCCTCCCGGTACCCGACCCCACCTGCCTGGGCAGAGCCCGCTCCCGTTAATTGGATCAAGGGCCGGGGGCGGGGAGGCGGGAGCCGCGCCGAAGCTGCCGCGCCGCGGCCATCGGAGCGCCCCGGGCCCGCCCCGCGGGCGCCGC
>VXBI01006449.1:328953-432970 GCA_013397375.1 Toxostoma redivivum | reverse complement strand
CGGGGCGGGCCCCCGGAGTCCCGCGGCTGAAATAGGGGGAGGGCTCAAGCCGCGCCTCCCCCAGGTGGCCGCTGCCCGCCGAGCGTCCCGCCGCGCCGCCTGCGAGGTAAGCGGCGGGGTCACCGCTGCGGGCTCCGCTCCTCCGGGCCCGCCGCCTTTCGGACTTGTGCCCCGTGGGCTGCCGAGGGTCCTGGCGGCAGAGCCCATCCTGGTCCCGGCGCCGCCTTCCCGCGGCGGGCAGCGTGTGCCGGGACGCGCTGGCAGCTGTGAGGGAAAAGTTTCCTCATGGAAAGGGGGCGGGTGGGGGAGGCGGTACCTGGCTGGGCGCTGGCTGGGGGCAGGAGGGGACTGGGAGGCGGCTCGGCGCGGTTCGTCTGGAGGCGCGGCGGAGACCCCCGGTAGGTGCGGGAGCGGCGGGGCTGCGCTCCCGCTGGGTTGTTCGTGAGGGGCTGGGGAAGCTCTCGCCAGAGCTTCGCTCCCTTTGCGTCCCTAAGCTTCGCCGGGTGCCCCGCCGCCGGCCTCCCGGGGCCGGCCCGCTGCCGCCGCCCCGTCACTGGGGACTGCCGAGGCTCCCCCTCCCTCCCTCCGGAGCCCGCGCCTCCGCTCTGCCTCGGGGACAGGGGCCTCTTTGTGCCGGATCCGCGTGGAGCCGCTTCCCACTCTGAAACCGGAGCCGCGGGCGCTGGCAGCGCTGTGCAGAGTGGGATAAAGCGGCTTCCAGGACCCCCTGGGGAAAGGGGCCGTGCCGGGGCCCGTGCTCGCGGGGCTCAGTTCCTTGTCCGTGTCGCCGGTCTGTGAGCCGGCCTCCGGGCAGCTGGATGGAGAACTTCGGCAGAGCGGACACTTCTGTCCTTATTCGTCCTCCTCCTCTCTTCTGGCTGCCGACAGCAGGGAGGGGAGGGCGAGGGGCAGGCACTAGGGGTGCTGCCTTCGTGTCACCGGGCCCCTGGCAGGCTGCTGGGGTTACCGTGTCCTCTCCAGCCTAGGGCAGGAGAAAGCTGATAAACAGGGAGGGTATTAGCGGGCCTGAATATCCAGTGCTTGAGAAGACAGTCTGATTTGTCACTGGGCACGGGAGGAGGGTTCCATGATCTCTGCAAAGCTATCGATAAGTAAAGCTAGCGTGGCCCAAACGCATTAACCTGTTCCACCGCTTTCTGTGCCAACTATGTGTTCTTTGCTTGCTTCAGTTCTTCAGGCATGCAAGAAGGCTCCGGGCTTGGTGGAGCAGATGAGGTTAGATGACCACTGCCAGACACTTGTTCTGGCCCTAGGAAGTAGTCTGGTCTTTTTGTTCACTCTTTGACCTTTCTTACAGAGCTGATGCTCCCTACTTCCTGAAACTGGAAATTAACTTCTTTCCCCTCCAAATCAACTACCCATCTAATTCGCAGAAAGGAATTTCTGATATGGTAATTGATTGCAGTACAGAACCCAAGCAGAGTCTCCCACTCCACCCCGAAGTGTCACTAAGCCTTACAGTGGGTGACTCAAGTCATTCTTAGGAAGGAATGAGAGCAGAATGCACAACTGCAGTGTGTGGGCTAAAATGACAGGGTCCAGATACTCCTTGCTCCAGGTGTGAGCTGGTCTCTGGGTGGAGTCAAAGTGGAGTTTCTCCCAATGAGTTGCATAACTGAGCACATTCTTTCATGCAAGGATTCACCTTTCCCTGAAGTCCACAATGTGCTTTGTGTGAGATGAGGTCTGCTTTGATAGTGTTTTGTGTAACTAATGGTATTTATCTAGAAGTTCCCTAAAATATTTACTAGATTGTCCTTTGACTTGCAGCTTGGAACAGAATGAATGTGTGAGCTTGATCAGCTGCCTGCTGCCTTCCCTATTCTGTGCCTGGTCTATTGTATTGCTTTATTGGCTTTTTTTTTTTTCCCCATCTGACCTGTGTGTTTGAACTTCTCTGGCTTGCCTGCACTTGTTCAAGTGAAGACTGTCTTCTTCTCAGGCTGTAAAAAGCAGTAACTTCAGTGTGTCACCTATGTATAGGGCTGAGAATAACTGCCCACCTGGAACGCTATTATCAAGTGTCAACAAGTGAATAGGCTTGTATGTGACTGGACTGCACCAAAATGCTGCAGGTCACTGGCAGACTCTGTGTGTAATCAAGTCATAAAAGGCTGAAAATTTTATGGATCCGAATTAATTTCTTCATAGGACAATGACTGGTGCTTTTAGTCATTTTAGGTTTTTGTCGATTATGCAAGACCTAGCCTGAATCTTTTGGGCTTTTTCTAGATCATGAATTTCCAACAAAAAGAAAATAAATATATATCAGAGAATTAATACATATTTGCATACATGAATGCATATATATATGTACAAGATCAGTAATACAATAATGGGACTTCTTAGGAGATGAAAACTGTAAGAATGCTTTCACCACCACAACGGGGTGATGTGAGCTTCTGTCAGAACTCATTATATCAGTGAGCATGGAAAACTGTATATTCTTTATTCTGGCTATCTCAAGGACTGGATATTACTCAGTTGTTGTTTGAACCATTTGGTCTGTGTCATGGCTGGCATCCAGACATTGAACTGGGGACCTCAAAAGCTAAAAGTATCTGCTGAGTGGAAAAAGCTATACTCTTGATCAGAGAGCATTAATAAACTGCCTCTATTTTTGCCATCAGCTGATCAGTGATCTGTGAATTTAGGCTGCTCTTGAGAGTTCATGGGGAAATGCCTGAACAATGGGAGAGCTGTTTAAGCCCTTTAAGGAGCTCTTATCTTTTAAAACAGACTTTGTGATCAGGCATGCTGTTTTATCACTAGTTACTCACTGCGATGGGTGTAGAGGGTACTCTGTGAAAGGCAACTGTGACAGATAGACTAAAATATTAAGGCTTTTTTTTTTAATCTAAGACCTTAGTGGATGGGTCAGAAAACAGTGACTACCGTATCTGGAAGTTTTCCTGAAGAATTTAGGATTTTGCTCTTTGAAGAATTACAAAAGGACTTGGCATTCTTGGAGCAGTTAAGAAGCTGTTCAAGTGGTAGCTTTTTGCCACTACCTTGCACCATGGTGATCGCTGTAATTTAACATCATAATGCACTCTGACTGTTTGGGCACAGATTTTTCCAGCAGCACAAAGGAAAATGTTGCAAAGAACCTGGTGCATCCTCTGCTGTAATCATCCAGCTTTGTTTTAGTGAGTGGTACATTAGTCTCAAGTTCCTTCATGCTGAAGTGGGGCACTGCTATAAGGCAGTAAATGTGACTGGCATCTTAATCACATTTGAGCCTTCACTGGTTTCTCCTCGCTGTGAATAGGATGATGGGAATGAGCCTTTCGAATGTTGGAATTTGTGTGTTAAATCTAGTGATTGTCACTGGGCACTGTAGTTTGTTGGAAAGGCATGTGAGAGATCTCCATGGTACCGGAGGCCTGGATCCAGAGGCATTAGGTTTGTGTGGGATTTTTATGCTCCCTTAATAGGTGACTGTGGTAGGACTCTGTTTATTGCAAAGAAGTTTTTCCTAGCTAGAGGCATTAGAATTGCTGCAGGTAGTAAATGCTAGCAAGTCTTCAGGCTCCTCAGTCCTGTCCCTACTGTGAACTTGCCCAAGCTGTGTCCCTCCTGTTTGCAGGAAGACACAGTACTTGCCTCCTGGGCTCTCTGAAGGGACACAATCAGTCATTTCAGTCACCTACAGGTTATTTTCTACTGGTAGTAACTTCCTGCCATCCCTCAGTACAGTACCCCTGCTTCTGAGCCAAACTTTTCCCAGTCCTGAGGGTGGTGCTGAGCTGCACCAGCTGTGGTGCAGAGCTCTGAAGTGGCCTTGCTGCCTTTTCTGACAAGGGCAAGAAGCTTTTATGGGGGATGGGGAGAAGATGCAGCATATTTCACTTCTTGAATGATTGCAGGTATTTACTTCTGCTTCTTGATGTTTTCAGTCAGCTCTGCCTTGTATGAGGACTGGTAAACTGTGGTAACCCACGGGAAGGCTTGTTGATGCCTTCAGCAGGCTTCTACTCCAATGCAAGCAAACAACTAGGGTTTTGAGCTGCTTCAGGAAGCATTGCAGGGAAATAAAGCCCATTGCTTTGTTGTGCTTGTGGTTTTTTTTAAAAAGCCTTCCAGTGTTCTTCCCTCACATGTCAAGTTGAATCCTGAGGACCAGAAACTGAAATAACTCTTTTGGGCAGTGGACTGAGAAAGCAAATGACATTCCAGTGATGCTGAACATTAAAATCTATCCTGTCACATGTGCACTTTGGGCTGACTGCTCTGTTTGCCTGTGCTCTCCCAAAGTATTTTGAATAACATTTGGAATATGAAGTGTTAATAGTCCTGTTTTTCAGCCTGAGATCCAAAAAAAATTTTAAGAGGCACTACTGATACTAAGGAACTGATTCTGTACGGATACTATGGAAGTAGATAAAAGCTGCTCCATGACATGCAGGGCAATGAACTTCAAGAAGAATGTGTGAAGTATTCATGGCCTTTCAGTAGAAGAATTTCAGCCTTTCAGTACTTAAAAGGAGCTTATAAAAAAGAGGGAGAGGAACTTTTTACATGGGTAGATGGTGATCAGACAAGGGGGAATGCTTTTAAACTAGAGGAGAGATTTAGATTAGATGTTGTGAAGAAATTCTTTACACAAAGGGTTGCTAGAACAGGTTGCCCAGAGAAGTTGTGGATGCCCCCATCCCTGGTAGTGTTCAAGGCCAGGTAGGATGGGGTTTTGAACAACCTAGTCTAGTGTATGGCATCCAAGCCCATGGAGATGGGCGTGGAACTAGATGATCTTTGTGATCCCTTCCAACCCAAACCAATCTATGATTCAATGAAGTATGAATTTCTACAGTGCAGGCCAGTTCCCAATGGCTTTCCTACTTCAGCCTTGTTACCTGTGTGTATCTCTGGGAAATCTGTCAGAAAGGTGCATGAATATGTTTAGGAGTGGAGTACCTCCAAACTGGCTGATCTGCCAAACTCTTCTTGAACCAGGAGATGCTACAAAGGGAATGTAAGTTCTCCCCAGTCCACAGAGCAAATGATGCTTTCTTTTCACATGTCTGGTCCCATAAAAGATTATGCAAAATGACTCTGTGTAAAAGCTACTCTACAGTCCTTCCAGTTGATACGGTATTGAAATCTGCCTTAAGTTGCAGTTGTTTTTATGCTGTTTAGATTTTCCTGCAGAGTAAACCTCGTTCTGGTAACAAAAGGTGAAAAAAGAGCCTTGCCCCTGTCAAAGTGGAGGAACTGGTCACACCTGGAACAGATGGAATGGGTGTGATGCTTTAACCCCATTCTTCTTTACCATAAGACATGCCCTAGCAGTCAATCTTATCTTATTCAGCTCTCAAGACAAGGAGTTGGTTATACTCCCCTCTCCAGACTGTTTGGGACTTGAGACTCTGCAGGGAGCTGGATGAACTTCAGAAATGCCTTGATGATGATCTTTCATGTTTTTGTCTCCATTATATGAATATTTGGAAGGAAAGTATTCACATAATAAGTAGTTTCAGTAAATCAGCTTTTACCATGTAAAACCAGAAATCTATTTGATGCAGCCATAGATAAAGAAATGCAGTACTTTGAAATAAATGGCCATGTGATTGTCACACACTTGGTCTGAAGGACAAATTTCTTGCCAACTCTTATCTCCCATTCCCCTTCCTCAAAAAGCAGCCAGTGGAAAAGACAACTGTTGGTAAAGGAAACCCAGAAATTGCAGAACTGCAGATGAGTTAAAAATTCATTGTGTCTTCCAAGTGGGAGAAGGGAGCAGAGAAGGCTAGAGACTTGTGACTGCTGTTCAGTCTAGTGAAGCAAGAAACCACCAGAAGCTCAATATTAGCATGGAGCTAACTGGCTTGTGACTCCCACAAAGGTTATTTGATTGCATTGTTTGCAATCTGCTTCCTTAGGAC
The DNA here is from genome assembly GCA_013397375.1 of Toxostoma redivivum. Lineage (NCBI taxonomy): Eukaryota > Metazoa > Chordata > Aves > Passeriformes > Mimidae > Toxostoma > Toxostoma redivivum. The sequence goes on along the minus strand of VXBI01006449.1, from coordinate 427,064 downwards.
TTCCTAATGCATTCATGTAAACCTGATCCCTGCTCTTGGCATTGCAAGGTGATTCAATCACAGGAGAATTTTCCAGTGGCAGGAACTTAACTGGAGTTTGCCCCTCTACCTGCTCCCCATTCACAACCACAGGAAACACCCCTGATCACCACTTCCCATTATTTCTGCCTTCTTTACTCAGGGTTAGATGAGTCCAGGGCATTTTATTCTGTTTGGATCAGTGCTGTTCATGTAAAGATCCAAACAAACCAAACTTCTTATTCCAAGCCTAGTTGGAGAGGGTAGACTGGTCCAACCTGTTACTACAGTAACTTTTTTTTACTAAGTTCCAGGCAACTGTGTTACAGGATGGACTATTGATCTTACCAGTCAATAAGTGCAGAAAAAAACATTACCAGATAAGATGTAGATTAAATTCTGGAAAATGTTTGTATTTGATGTGGATTGAGACTGCTGAGGAGAGATATACTAGCTTTGACTAGAGCTTTAAACACCTGTTTATCAGTGATTTAGGAAGAGAGAACTTTCAGTTGTTTGGGGTCCCATCTGGTGAGAAAAGAAGTGCATGTATGTGCTCGCAAGCCTGGTGTTTGCTGCAGAGACTGATACAGCAGGGTGGGAAGTACCCTGGGAAATATCCAGCACAGAAGCAAACAAGTGGAGAGGCCAGGGAGTGGGACAGTGATTACAGGTTCTCAGTATCTGCCTGGGTTAAAACCTTGCCCTGAGAGAGTGGTAGGACAGGGAGTGTGAGAGCTGGAAAGTGGACATGCTGTTACCAAGGAGTGGAACAGGAGTGGTGCTGTTCACAAGTCTAAGAAAGCAGCTAGGGTAGTGCTGTTCCTGGTAACTTGTATGTGGGGCTTCTTAGGCTGTCAGCTGCAGCTGATAAACACATAGACACAACATACACATTTAAATTATTCCAGCAACCATTTTGAATAAAAATGCACATAGCCTACTGCCCTGTTTGAGTATGGTACACAGTGGTTCAGCACTGGCTTCTTCCCTCCTTCAGCTCTGTATTTGAGATTATAATATATTTTTTTTTCAAATACAAAGAACAACTGGGAAAAAAAGTAACACGTACCTTGACAGCCCACTACATTCCTTCATTAACATTGTCTCATACTGTCATGTTAACCAGAAAGATCTGTGTTCCTGTAATATTAAAGATCCTCTACATCATACTGGAAAATGAAAGCCGATTTTTTCCTTTTCTTGGTAAAACAGTTTCTGCCTGGTAAAGAAATGTCAGCCAGGAATCTTAACCCCTAGATCAGCAGCAGTGTATTAGTAGAAGCCTGTCCTGTAGCCTTGGCTGCTGACAGGGAATAACTAATAAATGTAGAAAGATTGAGTTCTGCATGAACACTTTGAAAAGAGCTTGGGGTGGCACATGGGGAATGTCTGTCATTGGTACATTAGCATGGTATGAATGTGAAGACTAAGCTAAAGAAGCTGTGGTCTGGACTCAGGGGTTCAGCCTTTCAAGTGGAATTGGATTTTTGTCTGTTTTAGTATTTTGGTATAATCATGGAGAATTTTGCTAGTGGACAGCCACATAATCTCTAAAGAATCATGGGCTGGGAAATGGGCTTCTGTTACAGGCTTGCACAAGCTGAAGTGACCTCTGTGTGTAGTTACTGTTCTGCTTGGTGCCTCTCTGACCTTTCCCTGGCTGGAGAGATGAGCTGAAATCTTGCTTGAAACTGTATTAGACAGCCCTGGCAGGCTTCAGTCCCTAGGGAGAGGCTGGGAAACAGTGGCTTGGTCCCGTTCCCAGTCAGGTGACTGCTGAGGGCATGACACTGCAAGAAGATAAATACATCTAAAGGAAGTTTTGGAGGCTCTTTGTGTTACTTGGCCCCTTTGTAGCAGTAGACAAGAACTGTCCCCTCTTCAGAAAGGTGAATATGCCTGTACATACTGGACCTCCTATATAATGGCAGTGGAGAGCACATTACCAGGCATCATCCCAGTTACTGGTTCAGAGCTATTGGATGTGCAATTGTAGAGATGGTGAGTCTGCAAAGGACATCCTGTTCCATGCCCCATTTCATTCTCTCTGTTGGGGACCTTCCTAGCTCTGCTGTACCAACAGCAATCGAGTTTGTTACACTGCTGGAGTGACGTGCAACCTCCTGGCTTCTGCTCTCTGGTTTCATTCTGACAAGTTAAAAGGAAAAGAAAGGGATGTCATGCTTGTCATTCTGTAAGGGAAGGGGGGCTGCCATCTTTTTGTGTATTTGGATTGTTGATTGAAACATTTATCTGCAACCTATATCTGAGTGAACCTGTTTTTGGAGGGAAATGAATACCTTAACCTCTGTGTGCTATACAGAAAAATGACTGAGGAATCAAACAAATTGGTTGCAGAAAGTATCAAAGTCCTGCCTTCTGCTGGTGGCTGTCATGAGGTGGAAATTAGTAGCAACCAATTACTGATTAAAACTTTTGCTTAGCTTGGCTTTAGTACCTATATAGAAATTGAACCACAACAAAAGTGTGTCTCCACTAAAGCCTCAGTTACTAGGTAAGTGTAACTCAATTTGTTCCTACGTATGTCTGCATCCAGCAGTTGCTGTTGTAGTTGGGAAAGAGGAGTTGGGCAGGAGGTCTTGTCTGGTGCAATGTACAAGCTTTGTTTCTGTGGATGAATTCATGCAGGGCTGCAGCCCTTTGAGCTTTTGTAGAGTTCAGAGGCTTGATCTTGGGGAACTAAGGAAAACAGGTGCTCACAAGAATTTTTAGGAGGAGGCAGTCAAGTAATGCATAGAAGTAGTGCCTTGGGCATTTGGAGGCTGGAAGTATTGGAATGTGGTGTAGATAGAAGGGAATTTCTGTGGTTTACCTGCCTAAGGGAAAGCTTTCAATGGAGAAGAGTTATTATTACTTTTGGATCTGGAAGTTTTCTTTGTGATTAGGACCCTGTTGCACAGATGCTGTGAAAGCAGGAAGCAACAAGGCACACCCTACAATGCATAATGGGTTTCTTATGTTTTTGAAAGGGAAGGTTTTAGCCTGACACCTTGGTCTGAGGGAAGCATCTGTGGTCTGAGACATGGATCACAAGTGAGAATAATAACATGGCTTAAAGGCAGAAACAGCTCTATCACAATGGTATCCACTCTGGTATTTCCTGAGTGGATTTCAGTACCAGTGAGACAGTCATGAGCCAGTCCACCTTTCTGCAGCTAAAGAACAAGAAGCATTTGTTGATAACTTAATAGGGAGTTGATAGCAGGTGTGGCCTAATAATCACCTTGGCTCCTAAGTGAGAGCAGGTATGTGGGGGAAGAAGGGAGGTATCTTTTCTAACACAGCAGGCAGAAATAGTTGTAGCTGTCATTTGCATGGGTCAATTTGCCTGATGTTGCTGGTTGTAGTGCTGTCTGTGCTGCCTTTATCTGTAATCCTTTGGAGGTGTGAAATGAATAGTAGTGTAGTCACTCTTTCCCTCTTCTTCAGAGACCTTGTCTTGCAGGAGATGCTGTGAGGTCTTAAGTAGCTCTTAACTGTGAGAGCTGATAAAGAAAGGTGGGAAGGAAGGAATAAACATTCCTTTGCCCTGCAAATATGATTTGCTAGATAGCCTCCTCTTAGCAGAGGTGGCAGTGGCATCAGGAGGAATCCTGTGTGTGGTACTGGCCCACATAAAACTCTACTCGACCCAATGTAACTCCAGCTACATTGCTTATACTCTACAGGCTCTGCCAGCCCTCCCGAATTATTTGGTGGCTCTTGCTAAATCAGGCTGCCCACGAGGTATCCCTGTCATCTTTACTTTGCTGTGAAACAGCCTCCAGGCTTTGGCATATATATTTATTTTTCCAGTCAAACTTGGGCTTTCCCTTGTCTCAAACCCGTAGTGGCTCACACCACGTGGTATTTCAGGAATAGATAGGCATGAAGGGATGGACTGGCAATCTACTTGCTCTTCTAGGGCTCATTCAGGGTGACAGCAGCAGCTGTTCTTTTCAGCCCCTCTGTGCAGTACTAAGTACCTTCCCTATGTCTGAATGCAGATCCAATTTGATCTGCTGACTGACATGGGCTCACAAAATATGTAAAGTCCAGAAAAAGCCCAGCAGGAAAGGGTCCTTCTTGTTCTTTGACCTTTTTGCTTCTACCAAGCTGGGTTTTTCTGGATTTTTATAAAGGCTATACAACTGCTATGGACTCAGGTTTTGGAGATTAGCCTGTAGAAATATTATACCACTTCATTGCATTTTGCCCTCAGCTATTGTGCTGATGACTACAGTAAAGCCTTAAGCTGTGGCATACTTTGCCTCATGATATTACAGATGCTGAAACATCATGAGTTCAAAAGCAGATGGAAGAAATTAATGTAAGATAAATCTTAGATAGGTGGCACACCCAGCTCAGGGAAGTTCCTGTCAGCAAGTGGTTAGAGGCTCGGAGAGCATGCAGGGTGGCATCATGTATGCTTGCTCTGTTGTCAAAGCAAGGGAAGGTATCTCCTTTTGGCTGCTGCCTAGAAAGGCTATGAGGCCATGATAAACCTTAGTCTGGTCCAGCACAGCTACTATTATATTTCAGAGCCTGTTAGGGATAGTAAATCTGGCTATTGGAGTTGGTAACTCCTGAGAAAGCAAGCAGATGTGACTCAAATTCTAACATGGAAACTGCAGAAAGAATGAATTTGGGGTTTGGGATGTTTGTTTAGCCTGTCCCTCAAATTAACAAGCATAGACTGCCATACAACAGCTTTCCACATTTACCCCCCAAATTCTAGTACCATGTAGTCAGCCTGAATTGGAAACCAGAGCTGGAAGGCATGTTTGTGATTCATTGCTTCCTGATAAAGTGAGGGTGAGGGAGTAGCGTGGAAAAAATGATACAGCATTCATGTGTCATGTATAATTGATCTATGTCTTCATCAGGAGAAAGAAAGGATGGGTTTTAAATACACTTTTAGATAGCTTCATGAATTTTTTTTTAATCATAGCAATTTCAGGAATGTTTGGTCTGGTTTTATTGGGGACTACTGGGAAGCCTTATAATGTTTTTGATGAGCTTTAACTTTTTATCCTGTGACCTGGACCACTCTGAGTCACAATTCTTCCCCCTCAACCTCTTGCCCTCCCTTTCCTCACCAAAAGTCATTTATTTGCAATAACCCATTCTGCTTTTCTTTCCTTCCTTCTCTTTCCCTTCCTTCTTTCATTTCTTCTCAAAAATGGTTTTATCATCTAGCTAAAAATCCCACTTCCAGGTTTACTCTCAGCTGCCCTAACCTTCCAGCCTTAGTTGAGTGCATATTGGTGACTGAGAAGGGATTTTTTTTGCTTGTCTGCCGTTGAAGCTTTTTGTTGGTTTTGTCTGGGTTGTTTTGTTTTTTTTTTTTTTAATAAATAGACTTTTTACATTGAGGTAAATCCCTCAGGATGTAAATGTGAGATAAACAAAAATGCTTTATTCTGCCCTTGCTTCTCTTAGCCTCTGTAGACCTTTTACTTCTCTTTGCTCTGTGGAAAGCTGATGACAGTTACCTGTTCCATATAGCAAAATGAAGTTATTTCTGAGGATGTGATGGGAACAGCTTACAGAAGCAAGGGACAAAAAAGCTGTCCTGCTAGAGGGCCACATCATACCAATGCAGTGCTAGGTGCTCTGCTACTGAAGGGACTGTAGACCAGAATATGCATTCTGGTGAGTTTTGGTGGCTTTTTGTTTTTTCTTTATGTCGAGTTATGAAGTTCTTTGAGTTGGGTTAAATTTCTTCGTCTTTAGTGAAAAGAGACTGAGAAGGTATATGTGTGTCCTCCCCTCTTTCTCCCAAAGGCAGCTGTGTGTAAAAGTATATGCAGCAGGGCATGGAGACAGTGGGGTTTACTAAACTGGACACTGTCCAGTAAGGGGGGACAGGCTCCACACGGGGTGCAGGCTTATTTTAGGCCTTTCTGGCCCAAGCTGTTCCCTGTGCTCAGCTGTTGTGATGCTACCTTTCCTGCACAGTGCTGTCAGCCACCCCAGTGTTTCTATTTTGACTGTCTCTGGGGCTAGATCTTGTGACACAAGGATTTGGCATCTCTCCTACGTGCTGGAACATGGCATCTCGGGAGGCACAGTGGCTGCAGCTGCTATATCAGAGGGTGCCCCTCCTATGTAGCTAGTAGAAAAGGGACACCCCTAGGAGTGCAGTGCATCAGAACAGGCATCATCCCTGCAAAGGAGTGTCTGATGGTGTCCATCTCTGTCTCCTCCAGTCTTTTTTCAGAGTCTGAAGAGCTTGAGACACACTTGCCAGCTTCCCACTGCTCCCCTGCGGCATCTTGCTTTGGCTTTCAGGTATGTAGTTACTGGGGCCAGGAGGGGAGTTGCATAGCCTGGAGGCTGTAAGATGGCTTTGCAGTCGGCAGGGAGGGAGGACAGGGACAACTGGTGGCATGGTGGAGGAATTAATTTTTCAGGATTCATGTACCTGAATGTCGTATCCCATTTAACAACTTGCTTCAGTGACTGTAATTCAGTATTTCCAGCTTTCTGAAGAAGGCCAGAGGAACAGCAATAATATGTGTCTGATACACTCCATGGGATGACACTGGGCAAACATAGCCAAATGTTGGAAATTCCTGCAGCCTGGGTTGGGCTGCTTCACTGTGCCACTCATGCCACCAAGGATTTGCATGAGGTGGGAGATGTGGACTCTTGACCTGATCTTCATCTCTGCTGTGTGCTCTGTGGGTTGGCAGAATGAGCAGATACCTCTCTGGGGTGTGAGGGAAGCTTTTTATAACTAGGAATGTGCAAGAGGAGAAGTGGCAGCAAAGGCCATGCATGCTGCATTAACCTGGGCTCGTCTGGAAAGAACTGGGTTTGTCAGCAAGTGACTGGGCTTGGGTTCTGTTACTCCTCTCATTCTTGCACAAGAAAAACCCTGAACCTCTCCCTGAGGAATTCATAGTGTTGTACCACATCAGGAATAAACTGGCAGTGCAGGGGATTGGGCAAAAGTTGTAAAACAGCAGACAATGAGATGAACCTTTCACCTTCCAGCCTAGATTTTGAGCCTAATGCAGTGAGTGTAGGAAAAGGGGCAGCTGTGTAGGGATGTTCCTAGGGAAGCAGGGCTGCTGGGTAATAGGCAGGTGAGCTGTGCTGCCCTTTTGTTGGGTATGCCCCAGCATGTTCCTGTACTTCTGCTCAAGCCCAGCTCAGCCGGTGGGCAGCTTACAGGGCTCCTCCCCATTCAAGACATGCCTGCCTGCTGACTGCTCAGCCTTGTTTTCCCCAGTCAGTTGTTGTAATCCTGTAATCCTGAGTCATACTGGGAAGCTGGAGTCATCTCCATTGACACAAGACTTATTTTAAATCTTTCAAGGCAGATTTTTAAATAGCTTTAGCTACCTCCATTTCTGTTACCCTCCTGAGGACCTTGGTTGGATTCATGAGCATCTCTGGTATCTGCACAGCCAAGGTTTGGCAAGATTGTCTTTTACAACATCCTTTTCCAATGTGTTACAGGCCTGCCAAGGAGGCCTCTTGTCTGCAGGGAGGGAGGACGCCATTTCAGCCCTGGGCATCTCTGCTGGACCTTGCCATCTGCAGCTGGAGAGGCACTGATGACAGTGCTTGGCTGCAGGGCAGCAACTTGGGCTCCTCCAGCTCCCAGTGTCATGGAGGGCTATGCTGTCTGCAAAGGCCCAGCCAGTGCTATGTTTGAAATCACTTTTCTCTCTTGTCAGGTTAACTGAAATCTGCAAACATTCTCTGCTGCAAGAAAAAGAGGGTGATGTCGTCAGAAGATGATGCTGGCGGGGAGGCTCCTGGAGGCAGTTTCTGGGAGGTAAGGAAGGATAATTGGAGTATGAGGGAGGTAGGAGTGTCATCTTACCACCCTCTGATGGAATTAAGAGGTTGAGTTCCAGGCCTGTGGGTGACATGTTGCCCTTGAGGAGTGGAAGGGAGGAGCTGTGGGAGGGTTCAGTACTGTGCTGTGTGTTACTGTAGGGAGTAGTGACTCTTCCGTAGATACTGTGGAATGAGAGTTCCTCGTTCAGCTGACATCTGAGCTGTGAGAGAAGCAAAGCATCTCAGCTTCTTCCCTCCAGTGCTGTCTGCCTGAGACTGCCAAAGGAGGTTCTGAGCCCAGATGCTGGCTTCAGGAGGGCCCGTGTTCCCTCCCCATGCAGTGATGGAGGTTGTCTGTACTGCAGGAGCGCCACAGTCAGTACGGTACAAACAATAACGTTGTGTGACATTTCAGGCTGGAAACTACAAGCGGACAGTGAAACGTGTGGATGATGGGTACCGGCTCTGCAATGACCTTATCTCCTGCTTCCAGGAGCGAGCCAAGATAGAGAAGAACTATGCCCAGCAGCTAACAGAGTGGTCCCGTAAGTGGAGGACCAACGTGGAGAGAGGTAAAGTTGGCATATTAGACTGGAAACAGGAAGCAATCATTGCACTCCCCTCTTTGAGAGCTGTCTCTGACTGAGGTGATGCTGTTTCCTTGAGGCACAGGCTTCCCTTCCTCAGGAAGGGGGTGACTTTCTTGTGTGTTTGCCTGGTTTTTTAGTCAATCCTCTGATCCATTTGGAGAGGTGTTCTCTTGTCATGTGCTTGGTTATCAAAAAAAATAAATCTACATGCTTAGTTTGGCAAGTCCTTGGGCAGTCCATGTCTTAAATCAAGCTGGATGTGCCCCCCTTTTAAGGATGGCTTAGCTGTCTTCTCCTCCAGTCTGAGAATAACTACTGTGATTTAGTGGCAGTGTGCTCAAACTCATAGTGTCTCACAAAGTAACAGGAAACAATGGGACAGATGTCCCAAAGGACCTGCTGGTCTGTGGAGCAGAAGCCTAGCCTCAGTCATGAACTAATGTTGCTGTCTGTCCTGAAGCTCAGGCCAGATTTGGAAGAGGATTTTCTACATAAACCTTCTCCTGGCAGGTACCATCCAGGACAGTTGAGGCTGCCCAAAGAAATGCCCATCTCATCCAGCTCTAACAGCCAGTCTAGATGCTGCCTGGTGCAACTGTGGAGACCAGTCAGTGCTGACTTGTTTGATGGGGCAGAGTTAGGGAAATGAATCCATACTGGTGGATGTATGTAGGAGGAAAAGACTCTGCATTCCCTTCTGTGGGCAGTAGGTATAAGAGCCCCTCTGGTGCTTATTCCTGCAGGTCCGCAGTATGGTACTCTGGAAAAGGCCTGGCATGCCTTCCTGACAGCTGCAGACAAACTGAGTGAAATTCACTTGGATGTCCGGAACCACCTGGCTGGTGAAGATTCAGATAAGATCAAGGCCTGGCAGAAGGAGGCCTACCACAAGCAGATGATTGGAGGCTTCAAGGAAACAAAGGATGCAGAGGACGGGTTCCGGAAGGCCCAGAAACCCTGGGTGAAGAAGATGAAAGATGTAAGCAAAGTGTGAATGGGGAAAGAGAGATAAGGGTAGTTGAGCTCGCTGCCTGATTTCAAGAGCCACTGGGCGAACAAACTAGGTTAGCCAGAGTAGCAGAGAATTCCAGAGAGAAAGGGATGTCTCGAGGTCTATGTTCTTGTGATTTTATAACTTACTTCCCATATGGGAAGACTTTGGTAACAGGTTCTGTATTCCTGTACAGCAAGTGAGCTCTGAAAAAGAGATAATTTGAAGGTACTTCTTCCCACTGGACCATTGTTTACGAAATGCTGAACTGGCATTTCTGTTAGGTTGCTGCAGACTCTAACAAACGTTAACATGCCTCCTGTGAGTGTTGGAAAATCACTGTGGGCAGGATCATGGCCTTTTCTGCATCCCTTTTCCTACAGGTGGAGACTTCTAAGAAAAACTACCATGCAGCCCGGAAGGAGGAGAAAACGGCCCATACAAGGGAGAACCATGCCAAGGCAGACTCGTCTGTCTCACAGGAGCAGATGCGCAAGCTGCAAGAGCGTGTAGAGAAGTGCACTCAGGAGGCTGAGAAGGTGTGTGTGTGTTTTATGGACTGGGGTCACAAGGATACTCCTTTCAAGGAAAAAGCATTGGTGATAATGTCCCTCAGTGAAATGACTCAGCTGAACCCTGTAAGAAGATTTGAAATCCCATCATCTGAGGTTTTAGTGAGCTAGACTCAGACTTCAGTAACTAAGGTCTTGGTCTTTGGAGTTAGGCAAGATCCTAATTTAGAAATAAATTTAAAATAATAAAAGGAAAAAAGTGTAGGGGATTTGGTGCAGGGGTGGAACCTGTAGAGCAGAAGACTTGGCTACCTAAAATAACTGATTTGTCTGTCCACAAGAGGGAAAGTGTGGAAGATCCTGTATGGAAGAGAGTAATAAGGAAGAACAGGAAACTTGCAAGAATATTAGGGGAGCAACGGACTGAGACATCAGCTGTGGGATTTTTTCTTATTTCTTTGGTGTATTTGTTCAACCATGCAGTGGTAAAAAATACTTGCCAGTCCCAAGCCTGAGTAGGGAGGGTTGTTACTTGTTTGCCATCAGGGCAACACACCTCACTCACCTTTGCTGTGCTCCTGCTACAGTGCAAGGATCAGTATGAGAAGATGCTGGAAGAATTGAATCGTTACAATCCCCGCTACATGGAGGACATGGAGCAAGTGTTTGAGGGCTGTCAGGAGGCAGAGCGCAAGCGATTGTGCTTCTTTAAGGAGATGCTTCTGAATCTGCACCAGCATCTCAACCTCTCAACCAGTGAAAGGTACTGGCCCTGATGCAGAGGGGAATTCTGCCAGCCTGGAGTGCTTAGCCTCTGGTGAAGGGTGCCAGTTCTGGTGTCTCTGGAAGCTGCTTGCTTACATCAGCCAGATCTCATTCTTTCCCCTTTCAAGTGTATCTTAGAACTGGCATTTGGTCTCTTTAGAGTGACCAGTGCTGGGGCCTGTGATTGTAGGCAGTGCCAGGCTCCCCAGAGATGATCTTCTGCCTTTGAACCCTTCCTTTTTCACTACTGTCCAGTACTGTCCTGTGTGTGTACTTGTATCCTATGAAATGCCTCCATGTTGTTATATGTAATCCCAGGCTAAGGAATGTAGCTCTATTGCCTTCTAGTATTGATGGTTATTCCACCCATTTTGCCCTTACTAGCGAGACCTTTTGTGAAGTAATGCCTGTAAGCCCACAAGTTGCCCTAAGTAGAGGTTACACAGGGGTAACAGGCGCAGCCAAAAATCTTCTGTGCCCCTTTTATTGTGGAGGCAACAAATCTGAGCCACCTCCCTGTCCATGTGCAAGAATGTGCCGAGTTATTTCAGTGCTCACTTAATGAGCTGTGCTGAGAGCTGGCACTTGTTAGGCAGTGCCACACCAAACAAGACTGTCCTGTTTGCCAGGCTGACTCTCCAGTAAGAGAGGCTGTGTTTTCCTAGGACTGAATAGGTGCTGCTCTGGCATCCTTAATCCTGTGGGACTGAGGATGCTATGTAATTGTGCACAAGGTTAATCTCTTCCTTCCTACTTGGCTTTTTGGGAAACTGCTGAGGGATTTGATGACTGGTGGTTCTGTCTGCTCTGGTTGTAGCTTTCACGCATTGTATCGGGATCTCCACCAAGTGATCATGGCTGCAGACAACCAGGAGGACCTGAAGTGGTGGCGCAACACTCACGGGCCGGGCATGGCGATGAATTGGCCTCAGTTTGAGGTGGGGAGCATTCTAGAGTGTGTTAATGCTACTTCCAAACAATTAGCTGCTTATCTGAAATTGTTGATTACTAGTCTTATGTTGGAAAGACCATGTCCTTGCTCAGCAGACTCGGGATGTTGGGCTCTTCTGAAATTGTTGTGTTGCAGGCTGTTTGCTGCCTAAAGGGGCACATGTAGGCTGCCAAGCTATACTCCAGCCATCCAGTTGTAAGGTCAAAGAACAGGAGGTGGTGCTCAGGGCTGTGGGACAGCTTTCTGTCATGATTTTCTCTTAGGCTTCTCTTGTTGCACCTTGGGATTGAACAGAAATGAGCCTGCTATACTAGCAAGGCTATTGAGCTGACCAGTTCAGCTGCTACTGAAGTACAGCCTGGTCTTCTGTTGTTCTGTATTGGGCAGAAAAGATATAGAGCTTTTCTGTCTGAGTGGCTTGACAGTATTACTGTTTTTCCCTGGACAGGAATGGTCCCTCGAAACACAGAGGCAAATCACCAAGAAGGAGAAGAGTGGCAAGATGGCTGATGATGTCACACTGACCAGCATTTTGCCTGCACGAGATGGTGTTGTCTCACAGACCCCTCTGCAGACAAGGTAAAGGCTGAATTCTGGGATACATCAGGTTAGGAAAAGTACAGTCCTGCCTAAGGGCCATGAATGAGTTGGATTGATGGGAGTAATCTCTTCCTTAATTTCCTGTCTCTTGCCCACGGCCTTACCTGTGGCACTCTGAAAAAGGCCCTGTAGAAAATACAGTTTAGGGTAGCTGTTTGGTTTTGGGCTTGTTTTGTTGGGTTTTTTTTGGCTTTTTTGTCTAGCATATTCTGCCTCACAAAGTGCCTTTCTGGTAAAGATCCTTCTAGTGACAAGATTTAGCCCAATCTGACTAGTGCTTTCTGATTATGGCATGCATGTCCCCAGTTCTTCCTCTTAGACAGGGTGAGAAGAGTTGGGAGGTGTTGGCTTCCTAAATGAAGGCAACAAATTCTTATTGTTTTTCCCTGGTATGGTGCTGAGTGGTACATGAGAAGTTTGGGTAGCTGCTTCCCTTGCCAGGAAGCAAGCCTGGAGAATAGGGAGAGACAGAACAGACTCATCCTACTGTTCCAATAGCTGTCCTGCTTTACAAGGTAGACTCTGGCCAAAGTGAACTGAGCAGAGAAGAATGGGGATATAGAGATTTTTCAAGGCCACTGCTGTATTTTACAGTCAATTGGATTCAGGGGCCCTATTTGCCAATCTACAGGTTTTCCTATCAAGAGGAGCAGAACAGCCTCTTCTATGACACCCTGAAGGCACCAACCCATGTGAAGTTAGTATGGAACATAGCTTCTGCAGGGTTTTTTGGGTTCCAGGTGTCTGTCCTCTGCTGCTCTTCCTCTCTACTCTTGTCCCTGACTTGGAAAACATAATTCCAGACATCTCTTTGGGATGCAAAATACAGCTTTTCTTCTCTGTCTTATTCTTGGCTGGAATAACTCTGGATGCAGCTGGGCTCTCTGGCCAGTTAGGACTGGCCTTTCTTGTGTGAGAGTGTCTGCTAGACTAGGAGGAGGTCATGAAGAGTGCGTGTGTATGTGAAAATACCTTGAGAGTGACTTATCCTCCTGGCCCTCAGGCTTCTAATGCTGGGGTGCTGTCAACAAAATATAGTATCTCCTGAGATCTCTCTTGCCTGTTCACCCTTGCTTGACTTTTGGGCCTCTTGCACCCTTTCCTATAGCAGAGCAGTCTCAGGGGGAGTCAGGGTGGTGCATGATTCAGGAGGAGGTGGGTGAAAGGTCAATCTGCTAACAACCATCTTGTCCCCTCTTGCCTTCCCCACACAGCGGAGGGAAGGAGGACATTTCGGAGTGGTCAGATGAGGACACTCCCAAGAAGTGCCTGGATGCCAACGGGCACGAGGAAGACCTGAAGGTACCAGGAGTACGGGTACGAGCACTCTATGATTACACAGGACAGGAGGCTGATGAGCTGAGCTTTAAAGCAGGTACAGGAGCACTAATCTCTTACTAACCTTTCACTGTCCTCACTTGGGCTCACTGAATGATTGGAACACTCTGTAAGAATGGGATGTCCACTTGAAAACTGACATTTATTCTTCCCTTGATCTGGCCACTGCCAGCTCCTTCGAGGTGGATTACAGTGGGAAATCCAGTTTTTTCTGGACCAGAAGGTAGTGAGGCCACATGGAAAGAGACTGTCTTTGCCTTGGTCAGAGTGCAGGGAGAGCAGACTCCTACCTCCTCTTAGGGCATTTTTTCTGAATTGTGTCCTGAACCTTTATTAAATGCTTCTCCCTTACACCATTGATATAAAAATTACATGGGTGTTCTGGATTGTCTTTTCAAATAATGTGAAGATATATATTTTGGGAGAAGCAGAGGTCAGGTGGCAAAAAACAGCTGTGCAAACTGTTGCTCAAAATGGGTATCTCAAGAATGGAGATCCTGGCTTGCAGCAGAGGATTGAGCACTGGAAGAAACAGACCTATCTCCTTTTCTTCCTTTAGTTAAATTGAGGTTTCCATGTGCCCTCCTCTCATCTTTAAGTGGACATTGTGATCTTGGGAGTGTCTAATCTTGTTTTGAGTTTTACATGGTATCTCTGTGCTATATCTCTCCAAAACACACCCATTTAAAGTCACTGAAGTCCTTCAGTAGCAGGGCCTTGTGCCTGAGGCAAATATCTGTGCTGCAGTGTTACCATACTAGTAAACTTCCTAACACTAGCTTGTTGCTTTAAAATATCCTGCAATATGGGTGCTCTAGAACTTGACTTTGTTCTTTCTTTCAGCTTAGCAGATGGAAATGGGGTATGACTTGTTAGCTGTAGTCATCTCCTTTTTGAATCTGTTCTGAGCAACACATACCAGTAAGGCTTCAGCTTAATAGCAGACTTTCTGAGACTCTGCCAATGTGGGATGTGCCCATTGATGCAGTCAGACCTCCCTCTCTGGCAGAAGTATGACCTTCTACTGGTGGAGGAGGGGATCTTTCTGCCCCTTCCTAAAGTAGATGTGGGAATGTTGAAAGTGTTTCCTGGTCATAGGTCTGAGAAATCAGTTATTTCATGCCTTACTGGCCAAACCAGACACTCCATCATAGAATAGGCATTTTGGGTCCCAACAGCCAGAGCTTAGCAGCTTCTTGTATTTCCTTCCCACTTGCCCATCAGAGGATACACTAAGAAAAAATTGTCTCAGATCTCTGATCACTCTGGCTTGTAAGCATGTTCCTTAGGGAGAGAAAAGCGGCCAGAACTGTAGGGCACAAAAGATTTCTGATGCTGAATAGAAGAAGCGAAGGTCTGTTTAAGCTCCTTGGCTGAGGTGATAGTATAAATACTGAAGAGATCAGTGATTCTGCCTTTGATTAAACTGCATTATGATAAAGGTGTTGATAAGGGGAGAAGAGTGTAATGATGGAGACCAATAGTCTTGTTTTTTATCAAGTCATCTTAGGTGGGTAAAAATGCCATGCTACCTTTCTCAAGGCTGCCTCCTAATGACTGTTCTTACTTTTAGGTGAAGAACTAATGAAGATTAGTGAGGAAGATGAGCAGGGCTGGTGCAAGGGCCGACTTCTCACTGGTCAGGTTGGACTCTATCCTGCTAATTACGTTGAGAAGGTTGGCTCATGATTGCTGCTGCCCTGCCAGTGCCTCACAGCCATACCAGCATCTCCTGCAGAGGTCACTGGGTCACTCCTGGCCCAAACCCACCTTTGCAGTATATCCAGCAGCTTCTGGACTTTAAAGGCACATATTCCATGTAACTAATGCTTCATTTGAAACATCTAGATCTGTAGGGGTTTTCTAAAAAATAAACAAGGATGAATAAAGACTTTTCTGAGCACTACAGTAGTGTAGGAGTGCAGAAAGAAACCAATCCTTTTTGACTTGCACTCAGTGAAAGGAGGTAAGTGTTTTCATGGAGCTCTATGAAAGAGAGAAAGCATACTTCCTTGACTTCAATGCACATGCTCCATAGGGTGTTGAGGTCTGCCCTGCCTCCAGGCTTCCTGTTCAAGGAATTTTGGATATGCAGGGTAATAGGGAACTTCTACTATTGCTTCCCCTTTTTAGCTCCATCAAGCTGACTGGCAGAAAGCTCTTTATTCTCCCATGTCTTTTATAAGTTTTCAGTATCCCTCACCTGCAAGCTTGTTGGCTTCCTTGGTAAGGCAGCTGGTATAAGTGATACAGCTTCAACCTGACCATCCCTTTTCACTGCCCTCATATTTATTGGGATAACCCCAGGAATGAATGATAGTATAGCTGAGGCACAGGAGAAAGAAGCTTCTGTCTTGCATGGTGTAGCTGTTCAGGCTAAGGAGTTGTGAACAGATCTGCTGTACACCCAGTTGGAATTGGCTGAATGCTCCTTGAGCTAAAATGGACTTTTACATGACACATGCTGAAGGCTGGTTTTAAGAAGATGGCAGCCACGTTTCAGTGCTGTTCTGCTTAGGATTCCTAAATTGAATTGTGTACGTTGGGGTTTCCAATGCATCTAGATTATTTTGGCTTCACCTCTCTTCAAGAGCACTTAGTGCATGGCAGAGACCCTCTTTTTTTTTTCTTTCCAATACCTTCTTGATTTACACAGGGCTAAAAGTGCACTCCCTGGTTTGCCAAAGACCCCTGCACTGTGATGAGGGTTGCACTGTGGAAGCTGCCTGTTGGTTGGCACACATTACCTGTAGAGGGGTAACTCCCCTTTTTGTCCTGAATTGCTGCAAGTGCACTTATGCCCAGTTGTGAAGTGCCATTCAGCAGGGAGGATGAATCAAATATCTTTATCTCACCTGTCCTCCTCCCTTTGAAAGCCTGTGAGGCTGCTGGGAAGACCTGGCGTCCTGATCCTAGTGCTCTGCATATTCCAGCATAGGGACTGATAAGAGCTCCCAAGAGCTTGAGGGAACAAAAAACTGGAAAAGCTCCCATTGTTGGAGAAACAAAGGCAAACAAGCAGTTGCTTAAAAATGGCTTACTTAGTACATCTGCTTGAAACTGCTGCTGAAATGCATTTTGAATTTGTAGTAACCTTCTGTAGTGACATTCTTATTCTGGCCTAGCAAGTGTGAGTGACCTGGCTAAGTCAGACTCACAATACTCAGTCAAGCCTCCACCAACCACGTGGGGTAAACTGCTTCAGAGCTGCTTGGAAAAAAGGTGCTACACATAAGAAAGTCTGAAGCCACGGGTGAACATCAGGATTAAACGGGCCAGTATTATGTTAACAGCAGCTGTTAAGCCAAAATGTAGACTGAAACAGAGAAGGGGATGGACATATTCAAACACTGTTCCTTTATGAAGATTAAAGTATCACAAACATTGCCTGGCTGAAAACAGAAATTAACCTTTTACAGCATACTGGATGCCTTAAAATGTAGTCTGCCATGGACAAAGAGATGGGAGACTAATGCTATTTATAGTGCTTTTGTGAGACCACAGGAACTTACAGTTGAAAGGTTGTGCTTGAGATAACCCTAGCACTGTACTTCATGAATGGGGAAGAGAGGTGCAACCCAAAAGAATAAGGCTAAAGCATTTTGCTCAGAGTTTTATTATGTAATTTCTCAATAAAATAAAAAGTATTTACAAAAGGCAATTAAATATCTAAGCATCAGACATTAAAAATGCCTGGATTTTAATTTTAATTTAATTAATATTCCAGGTTCAGTATCTGAAGATGCCTCTAAGCTTATGCCATGATGTAATTAGAGGTGTTGGTGTATAAGCACTTGGATTTGTTTAAAGATCCTGTCTGCTTTCAGTTCTGTGTCCCAGGTAAAAGTATCATTTGTGTTGTGCAGTAATTACAAGTGTTCCACTTGCTAACCTACAGTGGAATGATTTGTTGCTCCTTTGTCCTAGCACACGTGAATGTGAAGAGAGCCATGCCTGCCAGGCTTCTGAGAGAACTGAAACTAAAAAAGGGCTAAAATGACTCGAGGGCGTCCTATAAACAATACTGAAGTTTCCCTGATTAACCTGCATATTTCAAACACTAATGCTAGACTTCATGTAAGGTCAAAAAACGGCAGAAGGGAGCTACAGAGGATGACATGGAAAATTGACTTTAACTCCTCTTCTGAGTTCTAGTCAGGCTGCAATTAGGGATGGAGCTAGGTGTTGCCATAATGTGCTAAAGGACAGAAATGTCCAGTGGACAGGAGCTCTGATTACAGTACAAACAACCTGAAATTCCACAGGACAAAGTCTGAACAGACTTGTTTGTCCTAGGAAAACATGACCACCTGATTATAGTGGGCTGCTTGAAGGTTTCCAGAAATAGGGACATACTGCATTTTATGTGAACAAGTTCCCTAAGGAATGTTTGCACATCAGAAATTCCTGCTAAGAGCTGAAGTCATGGAGAGCAGACAACACATTGAGAATGAAAAATTGCTTGGCTGGACTACATCTCCCAAAGGGGCATGGCACTTAGTCCTGGCTACCCAAAACCATCTGGATGAGTAAAAGAGAGCCTGTGTAGTAAAGATCTGGCTGGAGGGGGAAAAAAAAAAAAAAAACCCAAACCAACCCACATCTAATGATCTTATATTAAAGTAATAGCTCTGCCTGGATACTTGGTTTTCCACAGAAGCAAATGAGGTTTTGTTAACCACAAATGTTCAGTTAAAACTTCCATGCCAAAAGTTCTGTGTGTGAGCAGAGCCATGTACACATAAACTAATTGCTGTGCCTAAATTCGAGAAGGCCAGTGAAGCCTGTTCTTCCCCTATGGTTTTTGTAAAAATATACAAATGCATCTCTGTGCCTGATGTGCAACACAGTGAATAATTATCTAGTCATATTTTATTTTTTAATAAAGCCATTCTTTGTGGAAAGCCCATACGCCTCTGGTTAGCAGATAATTCATTTGGTTCTGGCATCTTCCTGGAAAAGAACTTTGGAACTATCATGCAAAGCTTGGATTTCCTGTTGATGATGAATTTTCTAGGTAGAGGAAGTTAAAGATTCTCTATGATGGGTCACACCTATATTTCCCTAAAGTCACAGCTGAGCTTGCCTAACCCAGTAATGGTTTTGCCCTGTAGGCAAAATCTGGGTCACAAAGCCCACGGGCCAGCTGTGCTGTGGGATGGCAGCTGAATTGTGGTTAGCCTCTATTTCTGGGTGGCACTCCCACAGCCCTGCCTGGAGCTTGGGGCCATTGCTACTTCAGTGTACTTTCCATTCCACTTCCCATCCCTGTGTCCTTGTGGCTGTTTTGCTTGGCACTAAGCAGCCAGGCAGGTGCAAGTATGTGGCAATCCTGCACAGAGACCCCTCAGTGCTGTTGAAAACTGTCCTGCACTGCCCTGTTTGCAGGTCCAGCCCAAGGCCATGGCTGTGGAGCTCAGCTCTGTCTCCTGCAGGCTCCCCCAACTGCAGAGCAGGCTCTGCGTGAACTGGAGCTGCCTTGGTTGCATTTGTGGAGCTGCTGGCATTATGCTTAGGGACAGCAGGCTCCAAAAATCCCTTCTGCTGGTGAAGAAAGCTGGTGTTGCAGCCAAAATGATCATTTCTAGGGTAACTGCACTGAGAACAGCAGCTGACAGATCATGGGGCTGAACGTGAAACAAAGCCAGTGCCACAAACCCCATCTTGACCCATGGAAATGTGGTTGGAAAATACCACTGCAGGCTGGCAGCAAAGGTTTTGTAAAATAAACAATAAAAGTAAGGCAGTGTGATACAAGGCAAAGTGTCTTCAGAGGGACCTTGCCCCAAACCAACCCAAAACCAGAAAAGGACAAACAGAAAAACCGTGCAACCATGTGCTGAACCACTGCCCAGGCCCAGGCTGCAAGGAGCTGAAAAACTCTGGGCTGCAAGGGAGTGAGACTTTACCGAGCTACCTAGGTTCTTAGCAGATGAAAAAGGATTAATATGAGATGATGAACAAATCCTTGCTGAAAGGGAGGGGAAGGGGCAGTGGAGTGGCTTCTGTAACTGGAAGAAGCTGGCTAGTTATCTTTAGAACATCTTGACTAAGCAACATGGCTCCAGTGAACTTTTGCAAACTAAATTTCAGGCCAAATCACCTCAGCTGCTTTCAGCATATCCATTTTCTGGCCATATCCTGTTCTTCATCACTTAGTAATGCTGTTTGCAGAGGTTTCTGGTTTGTCAGTCTCTCAGCTTAAGGCAATTACAGCTGCAGCTTGAGACACCTCAAGGCAATGTAGTGGGGCTCAGCACTTCTTCCGCCTTAGTGTGGGGGTCCATAAGCTCTCCTCTTCAGTTCTTTCAGCACTTTCACTGGGTCCTTCTAGTTACACATCCTGTGGTCCCTTCCTCCCTGCATTTCCTTTCTGTCCAAGCAGTTGGAAGTCTTCTTCCAGGTCCTCCACTCTCCCCCTTCGACTTCACTACCTCCTTCCTGAGTCTATTGTTCCTGCTTCCAGCAGGAGGCTGACACTAAAACAGTCACTGCCCCCAGCTGTGACCACAGTAGCCCTTTCTCTCAAATTCTCTTCAGAGCTTCCCCACAGGTGCCACACAGTTCCTAAGGAATGCTGTATCCATAATTCTGTGGAACTTTGTTTCACCAGTGGCTCTGCATCCCCTCTAGAAATTGCAGCCACCTACAGAGCTGAAGCACTGCTATTTACTCCCCCTGACCCAAATCCTTCATAGTGACCTGTTCGACAGTTGTGATTCCACTCTGAAAATCCTTTATTTTCAAAAGAGCTTTCTCAGTTTGCCTTGCTTATTACGTTGTCTTCTGGTCAGCTCTGCCTGCCTTTCTTTCATGGGTCACTGTCTTCTGCTTAAGGCATGCTCCCAGTGCTTGTAGGAGCTGCAGGCAACTAGTCCCTGTACTAGAGGGATTCAGTTTATTTAGAAAACTCCTGAGTGGGGTGATCTGCAGGGAAGAGAGATTACACACCTACTGGAAAATTTGGAAGAGTCATGTCTGATGGGTGGACAGCCCTACTGGTTCTGACCTCAGGCAAGTTAGTGCCTGTGCTGTCAACTGCCCTTGAAAGAAGGGAGCTCAGGGTCTGCTCATTTCTCAGTTTTTGACCTTGCTTCCATGTGGTGTGATCTGTATGTCTTCCATCACTTGAGTGATTGTCCATTGCCAAACAGCCTGCTTTCAGCAGGGACACCTGTAACATCTCCAAACAGATCACCACAGCAAGATCTAAAACCAGTCCTCAGATCTAGGAAACCCCAGGCCACATTAGCCAGCGTACCCCTACTTGGGGTATATCTAAAGCTTCCCAAGTCCAAAACACCTGCCAGGCCAGAGGTGATATTACCAGACATTTGTAAATCAACATTTAATTGTAATATTGGAAATGGAGTAACAAAAGAAAAGCCTAAGATATACATGTATATACACACAAACACTCAGTTAACAACTGCTCAGGAGCAGCACGCTCCTGCCTTGGCCCTACTCTCCTGTCACCCTTTCCATCAAACTGCAGCAGTTTTGCCTGGCAGCCCAGCAACACTGTCTGGCACAGCTGAAAGGAACAGTCCTCTCTTCTCCCTTTCAGGATTTCCTAGCCCTTGCCTCACTTATTCAGCACTTGCACAAGCAGATCAGCTCAGCAATGCAATGACAGTCGCCATTTGAGCAGGGCTCAGGACACGACTGAGCCCACAGCTGCCACTTGCCAGAGTGGGTGCAAGGGACAGCACGTGCAGCAGGACCAGCCTTCTGGCTGCAACACAACCCCAAACCAGAGCGAGCCATCCATGACTGCACTCCTCAGTATCTCTCAAGTTACCCATCTGTTATGTTCCTTAAATTTTGTGTTCCTTCAAACTTTGCTGGCTGTTCTCCAAACTGCAATATTTGCAAGACTGCAGTAAAATAGTTGTAAACTTTATTCACTCTACCCATACTGTATTAGCTCCTTATCTTAGATCCTGCTGGAAGCATTGCATGGAGCCAGTGAGTGACATGATTGCCTGCCTTGGTGCTATACTTTTTTCTAGGGAGGCAGCTACTAATTACACTCAGTCCAGCACACTGACAGCCTGGTCAGCCACACCCCTCAGCCAGCTGCTTCCCTTGCATCAATCCAAGTGAATACATGGCAGGACAGTTTGCTGACTTAACAGAAACATAACCTCACCCAAGGAAGAGTTTTTCATATGATCCCTGAAACCACAGATAATTAGGAGCATCTTCTTACACACTGTCCCTTTCAGCTGGGAAGGAGCATACCTGCTGAGAAGGAGAATGCTTTCTACTCGATTTTCCTCTCCTCCATTCACGGTTGTGTTTGCTCCTTCCACTACTGAAAATAGCCAGGCTGCCCTGAAATACTGAGCAGAGATTTCTCCCAGAGTTACTGGCTATGCCCAAGGGAAATCACATGGATTAGTTAGTGTCTGTGAACTGCTTAGTAAGAAAGGAGGGGAAAAAATTTTTAAAAATATTTGTGTTAGGCATTGCTTCTTTGCCCAAGGCATCATTGTAGAATCCTGGTACCCCACCATTCAACATTGTGATCCATGAGAAACTATATCTCCCTGTTACTTTTTGGGTAGTTTACTGGATTTGCCAGCCCCTTTCCCAAAACTTCTCATTCAGCAAAAGTGTGAGAGGCCAATGGGTCTGAATAGGAGAGGCCATCTCAGCCACCTCATCTCTCTCCTGCACAGTCCTATCACAGTCCTTGTTCTTTGCTGGGCAGTGAGAAAAGAGCAAGGTCTCTTTTTCCTTCTACCACCCTGCTTTTGGACAGACTCACAGAGAAGCATTTTCTGTTACCTTTGGCCCAGGCCTGAAAGTGCAAGGCATATTTTATCCCCATCATAGCACTTCCCTACTGAATCTCTCCAGCTTTTTCACAGTAATCACATACCCCCAGATAACCAGACTTCTGTATTGAAAATGTGTCCCTGGTGGTATGGAAGGCTCCAAGATCATGCCTGGTCATCACCCTTTGCTTCCCTTTGCTTTCTTGGATAATGCTGGGCACTATCTTTTTTTGGCAGAGGTGGCTAACAGTGACCTCTGATTAGAAGGCTACAGCAGGCTCAGGGTCTGGTGTCTCAGCAGTCAGGAGGAAAGAGGTAGATGTCAGATGGGATATAGACAGATAGGGAAGCTGAGAGCCAAAGAGCAGGCTGCCAGCTTGGAGCTCAGAAATTCAGCACTAAAGCACATGAGATGCAAAAGAAACAGATGCAGGAAATAGCAAGAACAGTGCAATGACAGCACTAATTCACAGGGAACAGTCAGCAGCAGGAGGTCTTTCCTGTGCTGACAAAGGCAACAAAAAGAAACTGATTATTTCTCAGACCAGCAGCATGCCGTCCCCGCTGCTTTTATACAAAACTGATGGACAGGATCAGCAGTCTTGCCAGGATCTGGAGCAACCAGCACGGATTTGAAGGCCTGTTGAGGTAGAGAAGCTGAAGTAACCCTGCTGTAGCAAGCATTCTGAGGACACAATGCAATAACCAGAAACTGTGCTTCCTCCATGGAGGAGAGGAGCTTGCACTGTTATTTCCCCATGTCTTCTAGCACAGACTGGCAGAGACAAAGTGTGACACTGACCTACTGGCCTCTGAGGCTGCCTCAGCTCCTCCTGAGCACGTGCCATTTCTCTCTGTCATGATTTAACCCTGCATTCAAGCATCACACAGCTCCCTCCACCCACCCCACACTACCCACTGGGATGGGGAAGAGAATTGGAAAAAGATAAAATTGGTAGGTGGAGATAAGAGCATTTATAACTGAAATAAAATAAAATAAAATAATAATAATAGGAAAAAAGTCATTAAACCCAAGAAAAACAAGTGATGCACAATACAATTGCTCACCACCTGCTGACTGATGCCCATCCTGTTCCCAAACACAAGAAAGAAACAAGCAGAGGAAGGGAGCAGCACCATGTAACAGATGATGACAGGCTAGGAGCGAGCAACTCAGGTTGAGGCAGCTCCAGCCAACATGAACACGAAGACTCCCAATGCACCCTCATCATCTGAACTCCCTCCTCTACACAAAATGCAGCTTACACAACCTGGCACCAGAGACTCCCTCTCCTGCCCTTCTGTACCTTCACCTGTCAGGGCCCTGAATGCTCTAACAGGCCTTCACTGTCCAGAGCAGCCTCACCTGCAGCTCTACCCAAAGCCCCTGCCCACGGTTTGGGGAGGGTGTGTTTGCATTTAAGCTCAGCCCAGAGTTTCCAGGCCCTGTCTGAGCTACATTAGAGAAGTAGTAGTCTCTGGCTGTGCTTTGTTGATCTTAACCTGTAGGCTGGTTTATCAGCCTGACCTCAGACTTGCCTTATCACCACAGACACACCTGGTAATCACTGTGCCTGACCCTGACTCTGACTCAAAGCAACCTCACACCATGAGCTTGTCCAGCTATCCCAATACTTGGCCAAATGCAGACACTGTGCCAGGCTCTCTGTGGTCAGGTGCTGTGGGAATGGGCCATGCTCAATGAGGGCCCTGGCTGCTGGCCTCAGGAACAGCCCCTCACAGCTCTCCTTGGCCTAGTGTGCAGCCAGCCCTTACTGCACCCTGACATCAGCTCTCCTGCTATGACTGCCAGGACAGCTGCACCATGAATGGCATCGGGGAACTCAACTTGTTTAAAAATAGCTGTGAGGAAAATGCTATCATTTACTTTTACCTGCATTGCTTCCCCAGCACATGTGTGTGTAATCTCAGAAATGGCATATAGCCACCATTAAGGTAGTAGAATAAAAGCAACAGAAACTAGGGACTACTTAAGACAAGACTGCTGCCAAGAATGAGCTCTGTCAGGCTGTAGCAGGCTTCACTACCCAGCTCAAAAACTCATTTAGAGCAGCTTCAATCAGATGTGTCAGCCAGAAGCCTCTCATCTTACTGCATGTGCCTACATATCAGAGCTCACTGTGATCATACAGTTAGAGCTTTGCTGATTCCCAGAACACAAGACCCTGCTAAACCTGCAAGGGTTTTTCTGCAGGGCTTTTTTTTTTTTTTCTCAACAACTCTATTGCTCCTGATTGCATCTCTGTGTCCCAATATTTTATGTATCTTCTTAAGATGATACATGACCTTTAAATGGGTCCTAGGTTGCCATTGCAAGGAATTTTATTGTCTACCTTAACATCTGTGGATAATGTGGAAATGAGTGAAGAAAGCCTTTAAATTTAAACTAAAGTTGCCTTGTCCAGATATTAGTAAATTTAAGGGTTTCTTTTAGTAACGACCTGGTGCTACAGAGGTGCTTTTCAAAGGAAATCCCAGTGCATTCCATCTCTGTAATAGCATGCTACTGATTAACTTTTGTTATTGTTCTCATCCTCCTGAACCTCTCATTGCTCTGCTAAAGCATGAAATGGACTATTACGCCATTGACTTTTAGTTTATAGCACAATCATATTTTTTCCTATTTTTCTTGCATTATAACTGAATTACTTTCTAGCCAACACCTTACTGCTTCTAGGCAGGTAATACAGCAGTTAAGGGCCCAGACATCATCTTTGTTCGGAAGTAACAACTTCCCTGCCTTGATTACTGCCTTGCCAAGGAATAGCTTCTTGAGAGGTCTCCCCTGATTCAATCAGGGCTCCAAAGATGGAGAAGAGTCTGAAGGAGAAGCCATACCAGGCATGGATGAAGTCACTTGGTCTTTTAGTCTGGAGGAAACTGAGGGGACCTCATCCCTCATTATGGTCTTCAATATCCTCAGGAGGAGAAGCATAGGGGCAGATACTGATCTCTTCTCTTTAATGACCACTGTCAGGACCCGAGGGAATGGCCTAGAGTTGTGTCAGTGGAGATTTAAGTTTGATATTATAGAAAAGAGGTCATCACCCAGAGGGTGTTTGGGCACTGGAACAGGTTCCTCAGGGCATAGAGCTTGACAGAGTTCAAGAAGTGTTAGGACAATGCTCTTGGGCATTCTTAGGGATATCCTGTGCAGGGCCAGGAGTTGGACTCGATGACCTATGTGAGTGCCTTTCAACTGAGGACATTCTGTGGTTCTGTAAATCATTCCCAAACCACCGTTCGTTTGTGCCAGTGTACCAGGCCGGGTGCCCTGAGGTCGGCTGCTGGAGCAGGTGATGCCTGTAAACGCTGCTCTGAGCTTTCTCCCCGGTAGCAGATGACCCACGGCAGGCACTGCCTCATTGCTATTCTAAAGCTCCCTACTCTCGGTCTGGGCCCGCGGCGGCCCCACAAAGGAGGGGCACAGCCAGCAGGGCTCCCCAAGAGCGCCGAGCGGGGAGCTGTGGGACTGCGCTGAGTGCCCCGAGCTCACGGGGTCTGGAGGAGTGCAACGTCCCATGTGTGTAAGGCGATGCTGTGACCCCGCGCAGCGCCCGGAGTGACCTGGAGCTAACGCTGCCCCACATCCCGCGACCCAGGGAAAGAAGAACCTTGCTCTCTCCTCGCTGTTCAGACCCAGGGAGGCGACGGGGGGGGCCGGCCCAACTCGGCTCTACCGCGGTTGCGGCGCCGATTGGGCTCGGCCGGCTGCCGTCCCCGCGGGGGTGTCTGGGAAGGAGAGATCATGGCGGCGGAGCCGAGCAAGACGGAGATCCAGACCCTCTTCAAGCGGCTTCGGGCAGTGCCTGCCAACAAGGTAGCGGGGAGCGGCCGGGGTCCGCCGGACTGTCCGTGCCGGGCTGTTGCTCTGCGGCCGCGGCCCGCGCTCCGACCGGGCCCCGGGGGGCTCCGGGCCGCGCTGCGGCGGCTGTTGGGGCGGCCGGGCAGGGGCCCTTGGGGAGCGCCTGGGCAGAGCGGCCGGGGCCGCCGAGCTGTGGCAGGGGCTGGCGGAGCGGCAGAGCCGTCGCTTCAACCTGGCTGTCCCTGTGTCTTCGCTTTAGTCGTGCTTCGACTGCGGCGCCAAGAACCCGAGCTGGGCCAGTATCACCTACGGGGTCTTCCTGTGCATCGACTGTTCCGGCGTCCACAGGTCCCTGGGCGTGCACCTCAGCTTCATCAGGTGCGTGGGGAGCGGGGAGCGCGGCCCGCGGTACCGCCCGCAGGCCTGGAGCAGCCGTCCTGCCTTGGGGTGGGAGCACGCAGGGACTGGGAGAGAAGCCTTAGCACGGAGCGATCACCTCGGTGTTTATGAGGTTTGCTCGCTGGAGATTCTGGGTCACTCAGCACTTCCAAAATGGAGTTTCCAAAGCACCACAAGTGGAATGTCGACATGTTGCTTTCGTTAACCTTGCAGAAACGCTGTCTGGTCTTGGCATTGTAGCAGCAGAGAGGAGCGTAGTGTGTGAATCTTGCCAGTAAGGCAGCAGTGTGGTGTATGTACTTTTTTGTAATGCTGAGCAAGGCAAAAAGAGGACTGTTGTTTAATCTTTTTGTGTCAACCTAATGGGGAAGATAGTGTTGGCTTTTCAGCCTAGTTCTTGTTTTCAGTACTTGTAAAAGTTAGCATTTTAAGTTAAGAGAACTGTGACATTTACTTGTTAGGAGAGAAATTGAGTAACTGATATGAGACACTCTGTGTCCCTTAGCTTTACTTGCATGTATTCTCAGTTGCTTTGTCACGTGTTTTGGCCTAACCTGTGGGACAGGCTGAATATGAGTCTCTCGTGCTGTGGTGAGGTCACATGTAGAATGAAAGTTCTTGGCCGTGCTTTCCTAGTTCAAGCACTGCCCTCCAAACAAGGGAGAGATCCTCAAAATTTTGATAAAAGGTGGTTTTTTCCCTCACTTTAAAAGTTTAATTTAATTTTTTACAGGAGCAAAGAAATTCCCAAGATGTTCTTTCCACCTTTGCCTTCTACACTTTGGAATAGTAGTGGGATATCTGACCATTTTAGGCCAGAACTTGCTTTTGCATTTGGCTTGCCTGGTCTTTATTAATAGAAATAATTGGTTCTCACACAGGTCCACAGAGTTGGATTCTAACTGGAACTGGTTCCAGCTGAGGTGTATGCAAGTGGGCAGTAATGCCAACGCGGTGAGGAACCTCTGTAGGCATTTTGCTTGCTTTCCCTCTTGCTAATCCACATCCTCTTTTTCTTGTCCCTTTCCTTTGTGTGGCTTTCTTGGTACCAGTCTCATCTGAAATGTGTAATGAAGGGGGGCATTTGTCAAGTGTGCTTGGAAGTCAGACTGACCTTTGCATGTGTTGTTGTCTGATGTGCAGGTCTTTTTTTTTGCACTTCATTTAAATGAGAGGCATAGCCTTCTTAAATTATAGGAGTTAATAACACTGATCAGTTTGAAAGCTCATGCTCAGCATTGTGACTCAGAATCATCCCTCTGTAGAGGAGATGGATGATTTTCATAGGCCCCTGGAGTGAGACTTCTTGTAGAAAGCTGATCAATGAATGGTTGGTTCATGCTGTGTTCTCAGTTCATCATCCTGTGTCTCTGGGAAGTTTTGTTTTTCTGCTGAGTTTGTCTAGTGCTTGCTTGAGTATGATCTAGCAGTCAGGAGACTGAATATTCCTCTCTTTTCAGACTGCTTTCTTCCGGCAGCATGGCTGTACCACCACAGATGCCAATGCTAAATATAACAGTCGAGCTGCCCAGATGTACAGGGAGAAGATCCGGCAGCTGGCAAGCGCTGCCATGGCCAAGTATGGCACTGATGTAAGTCTGAGAGCTCTGGAGTGTTAGATGGGTACTGATGGATGCTGAGTCTTGTAGGATACCTTCTTTTTTGCCTCTCCTTTCTTTAGTTGCTTATAGATGGACTGAGTGGAGCCCCTGGGCACTCCCCTGACAAGAGTGATGCTGATTTCTTCATGGAGCACACACAGGTGAGAAGAACTGCCTAAACCAGGCAGGCTTAATAGCTCTCCAATAGCCAGCTGTTCAGCCAGGAGCAGTCCCACTTAGCTTGGAAGGACTCTAAATTGTATAACTTTCCAGTAGTAACATGGAGAAAGTCAGATTCAGTCATCTGCCTGGGACATAGTCACAGATCTGAACAGTCCCTGTAATATCCATATTCTTTGTTTTTGAGACCATCTTTAGCTTCAAGAAGTACTCAAAGATGCCAGCTATGCCCTGAGATGCTTTGTGTGCTGTGTTAATGCTTAGTTTCTTTGTACAGTTAAAGCAAGGACTAGCTATTACTTTAAACTTCTGGTTTAGAAAAACTTTTCAGTGCATAGACCCTGGTAAAGTTGAATTGGAGAACTGCACCATGCCAGGCAGACTTTCTCAGAGAGTAAGAGTTGGCTGTATGGCAGCTAGAGACAGTGGAAGTGGAGATTAATTTTTTCCAGGAAAACTCATTCAGACTTTCTCCCAGATTTAAACTCATTTCCTTTAACCTGGGAAGTCCTCACATTAGCCAGCTTGTCAAATGATTCTGTCATTCCTCCTGGCCTTACATTCAGCTTAGCTTCCTTTAGGTTGTTTGTTTGTTTTTTGTTTTGGTTGTTGTTGTTTTTCTTTTGTTTTTGTCCCTGCTAAGGACTTGTCCATATGCTATGTTCAAGGAAGGCATAGTCTGAAGTTTGGAATAAGTTTCCTTTGGCCTAAAATTGAATACAGGTCACTAAACCTGTAGTAAATTCAGGATTGTTTGGTTCATTCATCTTCTGCAAATAACTGGAATGAGTATCTCCTTGCAGTCTTCCAGTACCTGGGATGTAGCAGATGCCAGCCAGAATCCTGCACAGTCTTCTCCAGAGGTGGAAAAAGCAGCAAAGTCATCAGAAGGCAGCGAAGTTTCAAGTGAGTTCTTTACTGAATATTTTTAAGAACCAGCCTTCATTTCCACGAGAATACAGTTCAGTACCACTGTTGGAAGGGCTGAACTTATCCTTTGGTTCAGTCCTGAAAGAGTGGAAGTTCTGTGCACTCTTACAAAGTTTAGTTAAATTAGTGGAGACTTCTGAAAACACTGCACCATTTGGGCTCAGTTCTTCACTTTTCCTGAAATGCACACAAAACTGTTTTGGCTTAGCTGACCCATTTCCCTGCTTTCAGACATAATTATTTGTCTAAACACTCTTCTCTACCCCTTGAATTTGATGGGTCTGAAAATGACATAGGACAGAAAACTTTCTAGGGTGAAGGATAAGGAAACCAAAAACCTGGGGGCACAGCAGTAATTTGAAACAGCTTTGTATATTTCTCTGCAGAGTGTTTGCTTTCTTTTACTGTGTTAAGAACACTGCAGAAGGAATAATTTGCTCTGTGAAGACATAAAGTTGTTTTCCTTGGGAAATCGTGTATTTCAAGCTGTAACTGGATTTATTTGTGGAGGGAGAGGAGCTAGGAGAGATGTAGTGGAACTGTGAACATACTGGAAAAAAAAGCGTTGAGAATCAATCTGCTGAATGTTCTCTTCTGGTTTTGTGCCCACAGATCCCAGCCAAGGTCCATCTATTGACTTGTTGAGCACATCTCCTAAAGCTCCTCTAGGTAACACTCTTCACTCTCAGATCAGTCTTGCTCTTATACCCACTGCTCAGTAGTAAGCTCAGTGAAGCTGGAAGCAATGAGCCAGTTTCCAGAATGTTTAAATAAACTTATCTCCCTGTTGAGCCAGTGCTTAGGATGTTCCTGAAGCCCAAAACCAAGTCACAGTTTTCTGGAGGTTTCCTCCTCTTTTGGATAACTGAGTTCAAAGCTGTTGCTTTCCCAAAAGCATGTTTTCCTGGTTTTGAGCTTTGGACAAAACTTGGCACTTGCATATCTAGAACTTGGGTGATCAAGGCCACCAGGCTGGTTTTTTTTGTTTGTTTCCCCACAGAACCTTTGGAGGCAAATGAGTTTTTAGCTTTCAGACTAATAGGGATTTGTATCTGATTCTCCCCTGCCATTACTGTCCTGGCTGCACACAGAACATCTAGCTGGAGCTTCTTTCCTTATTGAGAGCATGCTCCTAGCCCACAGTGGGTTCATTCTGGGTGGAAGGCCTGTGTCCTCAAGTGTCTGTTCATTCCCCATGTTTTACGTCTCTTCCTCAGACATGTCCATGTATCTGTCAACACAAGGGGCTGCTCCTGCTGGAGGTAACTGGCTAACAGCTGGCCTGCACTGGCTGCTTGAGACAACTCTGCTTGCCCCTCCTGAGATTCTGCCTTCAGTTCTAACTTTAGCTTCCTGTGTTAGAGGGAGAAAACAAGACAAAGCTTATATTGTATTGAGATCTAAACCAGATATGTTGTATCTGTAAAGAGACCTTATTAACTTTTCTGTTAAATATTTCCTGAAAGATAAAAAACCCCTAACACAAACCCAAACAATCTTGAATCAAGTGTTAGGAATAACAAGCTGAAAACAGTTTCAGATAGTGTGAATGTTTTGAATCCCCTTATTTTAAAAGATTTATCATAAAACTGGAAAAGATTAGAAAATGTATCAAGAATAATTTATGGGCTAACAAAAGTCATGTGGTGTAGAAGGTCAGGAGACACACACACACACACACACACAAAAGAAAAGCCCAACAAGGGCAATAAAAGATTTTGGACTTACCTATAGGAAGCTGGAAAATGTTTTGGGCAGTCCCTCTCTGCTTTGTTCTTACACTTTTCCCCAGACATCTGCTGCTTGGCTGGCCCTTGTCTGGTTTTACAAGTGTGGCATGCCGTCAAGAGTGACAAGTGCAAGGTGTTGGGGAACCTGTTGCTTTTACAGCTTGCTGCACTTTAGGTTCATTTTCTTTTTTACATTCATGTAAACACAACTTTAGGGTTCTTGCTGCTTTGTCCCTAAGGCATTGGTGAGGCTCTGACCTTCACATGCCTCTGAAGCTGCATTTTATTGGTCTAACTACCCTGATACCTACTGCATAACACTCAGAGGAGTTATTCACAGTTCTTAATTAAATTATAAATTGCTCCAGAAATGGACATGCTTCTTTAGGCCACCAGCCTGCAATTGTGGAGCTTCTGCGTGCATCTTTCTTGCCTGGGTGAAATCACCCAGGCTTCTGATGTGAAGCTGCATGGTGTTCCCTGGACACTACTGCAGCTAGACTGTGGTGGATGTTCATGTGGGTTGCTGTCTAATTTTGGCCTCTTAAATTAACTCCCTTCTGCTTATTTGCTGCTTCCCTCCTTTTGCAGAACTTAAATCTTCCCTCATTGGAAAGAAGAAGCCAGGAGCTGCCAAGAAAGGGGTATGTCTGATCTCTTTTATGGAGGGGAGGTAAAGTATGTCTTGCATTTCTGCTATTCTTTCCATGATCCTTGCTTTCTGCTTAACAAAGCTGTATGACAAGGCTGTAGAGATCTGTTTTGGGGAAAGGAGACCTTAAGCAGCCTGTATATTATTGCTGAAAAAATTATGTTCTGGGTCATTACTGGTTGAGGTCTGAAGCTTATGTGGTTGATCTCTAAGTGTTGGCCACGGGTGGATTAACTCTTGGGTGTTCTTTCATACTGTGTTGCAAGGTTTTCTTTTGGGTCTGCAGGGTGGGACTGCACAGGGAGACTGAAGGCCTCACTGGTGCAGCAAGAAGCAGGATTCAGGTTGTCTTCTACAATGAACAATCTAGGATGAAGAATTCACAGGGTTTTGGTTTTGTTTTTCAAGCTGGGTGCAAAAAAAGGTCTTGGAGCCCAGAAAGTCAGCAGCCAGAGCTTCAGTGAGATTGAGCGGCAAGCCCAGGTGGCAGAACAGCTGAGGGAGCAGCAAGCAGTGGAGTCCAGGAAACAAGCTGAGGAGTCCATGTAAGTACCCTGTTTGGGATGAGTACCTTGCATACCTAAGGCAGAAGTAGTGTGAGGTTAATGCTGTTCAGCTTAGGATCACCAAATATGACTACAGAACATACTGCATGAGAGGAAGAGCAGTAGCTATATATCAATATGGCCCTTGCAGCAAGGCACGGGTTATACTGCTGTATTTTATCCAAATGAGCATTCCTGGAAGAGTGTAGGGAGTAGATACTTCTGTATCATTCACCTTTGGACAGGACTGAAAAAGCCAAAGGCTGAACTGGATGGATCATTGTGGGTGCAGGGGTGGGGAGAAGGTAGACACTGTGATGCTTACAGTAAAGAAATCATGGTTAGCCAAAGTAGAGTTGAATCCCGTGGAGAAGATGGCAAAACAAGCAATAGCTTCTGTGCTAGCATTTCTGGCAGAGCTGTTGTGAAAGTGTCTGATTTGAAGGGTGGCCAGGGTTATTTAACCATTTGTTCCTCTACAACACGGGCAGCAAGGGAGGGTAATGAGCTGGCACCCACCATGGCTCTTTCCCTCAGAGTCACCTCAATGCGACTGGCTTATCAGGAACTGCAGCTTGACCGGAAGAAGGAAGAGAAGAAACTCCAGAACCTTGAAGGGAAGAAACGTGAACAAGCAGAGAGGCTGGGCATGGGATTGGTGTCCAGAAGGTACTTGGCTGTGGATGGCATAGGACAGACAGATGTCTTGGAAGTATCCTGCTCTGGAAAAGTTTCTTGAAGGCAGTAGTTTGCTCTTGTAACAGATAAGGAGATGAGTTAAAGTGCTCATATGCTGGTCTCTGACTGAAAGTGCTTTGGGCCCCAGAAGGAATAGGGTCTCTGTTCAAAGGTTCTGGTTCTCATTTGAGCTTTTCCACTGATACTGTGTGGCCTGTCAGTGTCTAGCACTAGAGCCCTGCTGATTGACAGGTGTTCCCCTGCAGAATCCTTCCTTTAAGAAGGTGGTTCAAGACTTCTGAAGGAGCACAGATAAGTAGTGAAGGGGGCTGACATCCCATAACTCAAAACTTGTCACCCACCCTGCCTGTGAAGGCCAGGTTCAGTTTTGAGGCAGACTGGTTGTAGGGACTGGATGCTGTCAGACCCATCAGCCCTGACTCTGCCTCTTTGTTGTGCCAGTTCTGTTTCACACTCGGTGATGTCTGAGATGCAAGTAATTGAGCAGGAGACACCGCTGGTAGCAAAATCTTCCCGCTCCCAATTGGACTTGTTTGAAGATGGTGGAAGCTTCACATCTGGACCCCCCAAGTAAGACTTACCTTCAGTGCAGTCTTTGCTTATTTTCCTGAATTCCATGTCTGGCATAAATTTCCTATTTTTGGTACCTAGGTACAAATACAATCCCTTCTCATTCGAAGATGCATTTGGCTCACGATGGGAAACAGACTCTTCATGGGGTATGGACAAAGAGGAGGAACCAGAGGTGACTGTTTCCAGCATTCGGCCGGTTTCAGAGAGGTAAAGTGCTTGCCACTGCAAGTGTACCTTGTGCCCCTTGTGTAGGGGACAAAGGATGAGTGAGGGAGCTGTAGCATAGATGCTGCTGTGTTATAGCAGGAGCCTTGCGCTGCAGAGAATGACTTGCATAAGCACAAGCCCAAGAAACAGGGCCTTGAGTGAAAGGGCCTTGGACGCTTCTTTGCCTGTGATGTCCATATGCTTATACAGCCTCTGTGGTCATCAGGTACTGACTGTCCTGAGGTGGGGAGAGGAGAGCCCCGATGTAACTAACACTTACAGATGACTTGCTTTCCTTTGATTAGATGAGGTCTGAGACAGAAGTCTGGTTCTTTTACTGTGTTGGTGTGCTTAATCTAAGATGTCTCCTCTTGTTTCCTCAGACCCACCAGTAGGCGGGAGATGGAGAACAGACCATCCATGGTGGAATCCAATGAAGCTCGGCAGAAGTTTTCAGGGGCTAAAGCTATCTCTTCAGATATGTTTTTCGGGCGGGAGGCAGATGCTGAGGTAGATGCATTCAGCAGTGCTTTTACACTGGTACAGCTCTGGCTTTACCTCCTCCTGTTTGCTCAGATCCTACTTTGTTCCCTTCCTATATAACGTTTTTGTTTTGTTTTCTGGTGCAGTATGAAGCCAGATCCCGACTGCAGCAGCTCTCGGGCAGCAATGCCATCAGCTCTGCAGACCTGTTTGGAGAAGCTGACAATGTGCATTCAGGTTTGTTAGCACTCAGTGGGTTGAGGAAGGGGGCAGCTTTGGAAGACCTAGACTGGAGGGGATCAGGGTGCTTTCTGGAGCTGAGAGACTCTGGGCTAACTCCTGGTTCTTGTAGGTGGTGTGTCTATTGGAAATGTTCTGCCTGCAGCTGACATTGCACAATTCAAACAAGGAGTGAAATCAGTTGCCGGCAAGATGGCTGTCCTGGCCAATGGGGTGATGAACTCCCTTCAGGTGAGTTTACATTATGGCACCTTCAGACAGGCTGTTGTCATGTTCAGGGGCTTTCACCATAACCTGGCTTCCATTGGAATTACCACTGTCTTCTTAAATTATGTGGGAAGTCCCAGGTAGACACCTGTCTTTTATAGCTGTTGACTGCAGTACAATAGGTGAGCAATTGCAGGTGGCCAGTGAACTCTACTTGGCCAGCCTTACCCTCCTGCTGCACAGGATACCTTGTTGTGTCAGATACACCTTTTCCCACAAATTCCAGGCAGAATTTTAAAAGTCAAGGTCATTTTATCTTCTGCCTTTTTACAGTGTCCTGTCTGAATAAATGCATGCTGCATTAAAATACTAAACCCCCCAATTTCTTGGTATCTGTCTCTGGATTTTGCACAAAGGTGTTGTAGCAAGGTGTCTCTGTCTGTTTCCTTCTTAGGATCGTTATGGTTCATATTGATGACCCAGGGACTGCAGAGGGAAGCCAGCAAGAGGCACTGATGCCACCTTTGCCTGGAGTAAACTCCGCAGGATTGTCTTATTTGTCTGGGTTGGGTGGGGAGGGGAGAAGGTAAACGGAGGGGGTCAGGACATGGCTGTGCCCAGGATGCTTTCTGAATATCTCTGGATTCCACTCTATTAAAAGTCAATGTGCCCTCATACCCACTGCTATCTACTAGCCAGTGGAGACAGGCCTTCTTACAGGGTTAAACTCATTGCTGTAAAAGATATGATAGGAACTCCTGGGCTGCCCTCATCAGTGCTCCTGTCCTTCTTTGCCCTATACCTTAGCTCACCAACTGAAAGAGAAAAGGGGAATGCTATTTTTCTGAACATCATGTGACATGACTGTTTTTTGTTCTGATCACTGCTCCCAATCCATGGTGCTGTGGAGTCCTCTGTATTTGCAGGGTTTGCCTTTTACCATGATCTAGTCCTTTTTACTGTCTTCTAAACCAGCATATATGAATGCGTGAGGAAAAAAAATCAAAGATTATTTTTTTAGCTTCTAACTACATCATCAGCAAAAAAGGCCCAGGTTAAAGAAGTAAAGAAATTTACTGGATTGCTGGTTTATTTTGTTGCCCAACTTTGGATCAGATCAAAGTACTGAGCCTCTGGACTTAACCATGAGGTGCAGCAGTGAGGACTGTCATTTTAGTCCTGTTCAGCTTGGTCTCTGGTTTTAATAAGAGTGCTTTTCTCTTCCTTAGACTATGGTGTTGAGGACTAGGTAGTAAGAAGAAGGGTGGGAAAGGGCTAGTTACAAACTATTAGCAAAAGAGTGGCTGGGGCTGTTTGTTCTGGAGCCTTCTGTCTGGGACTGGGAAGAGGTTTGCATGGTTTCTGTCCAGCTGAGGGGCTGCGGCAGCTGTGGGCAGGAGGGGAAGGGTTACTCGGCTGCTCTGCTGATGTTTCACCTTGGTGGGGCATGAGGGGGTTAAGGGTTGGGTCTTCCTTGTCTCTGTGCTCTGACACAGTTGTGTCAATGTCACAGTACCCACAGCAGGCTGGGGCTGCAGGGCGTGGTGGCAGTCCCGGTACTCGGGGGTGAGGCCAGCGCCTTCCCCAGCCGAGGCGAAGGGTTCCTGGGGCCCTGCAAGGTGGCCGGAGCCCTGCACTGGTCCTGCCCACCACATACCACTCCCCCTGAGGAGGGCAGGGGCAGCCCAGAAGACCCGAAGACCCAGACACAGCAGAGGCCTGACACAGCGTGCTTTATTGCCAGGCTGTCACAGCCACTCACCGAGATGGGAGAGAATGCACAGATCATAAATAATTTAACTTAAATAAATAACCCTACTACAAGCTTTGTGTTACCAGCTCCTGGTGGCCCGTGCTGCAGCACATTATGACCAGGAGGAGCAAAGAGGCCCCAAAGAAGCATGAGAATCTGAAGTTCCCCAAGAAATAACTAGTCTGTGCAAGCTGGGGCACAGGAGCTGTGCTAGATAAAGCATTTGGGTCTGTGGAGGTTTAAACTGCTGAGCTGGTTGCCATTAATGCAATGTGATGCTACTTCTTTTTGTAGTTTTAAGGGCTACACCTCTATTCCAACAATACCAATATTTACAAAAAAACCCAGCTTGATCTCATTTGAGACTGCTTCCTTTTCCCTTAGTGCTTCTGCCCACCCAGCCCCAGTATGTGCTCTAGATGCTTGCAAGCCATGCCACCTGTGGCCAAAGAACTTAACAACCCTATCCCTCTCTTCCAAATCCTCTGAAATTCACTTTTCCAAATGACTAATATGCTGTTGGAGAGATGGGGAGACCTCACAGAAGGGCACTCAGTACAGCAGCGGAGCCAGACAGCACCATGCAGTACTTAACTGCAATCTAGCTTATTTGCTGTATTTGCTTCGGCAAGTTTTGGACACATGAATGAGAAAGCACAAAGCAGAGACAGGTTGCATGGAAATATCTAAGATGCCCTTTCTTAGAAACTTCAGGAATTTCCTTACCTTTGATTATATGCAGATGCAGCTTTACTGGGAATAATAATGGAACATAAGTGCAGAGCTGCTGCTGGCAATTTAACGACTCTGTTATCCAGGCCAAATCTGAACAGAGCTACACAACAAAACACTGGCAAGGGGCCTGTACTGGTGCTTCTGCTGCTTCAGCACCTGCTGAACTGCGGAACTGCTAGGGAGCACCCCGGTAAGAGCATACCCGGCCGGTTCCAAGCAGAGCAGCTGCTGGCTTTTCTTGCCTGCCAGCAGAGGGAAGCATAACTGTAGCTGTAAAATGGCTTCTGCAGAGGCACTATTCCCAGCAGATTCGGAGCTAAGAAGTTGTTCATGGGAAAAGATGGATGAACCTGGCACTGGGGATTAGCACAGCCACACACACTGCTGATGTAGACAGAACCCACTGTTAGAGCAGATGCTCTGGGAGGAGGTGCTGTTCTTCCAGTGAGTTCTGGAGAAACCCAAGATGGGAATGGTGCCCACCCTTACAGCCTTCAGTTTTCAGAGGAGTCTGTCTCTTCATTGGAGCCTTCACTCTCAGCATCCATTTTTCGACGATGGTGTAGAGGTTTCCAAGGTGAGTTAATCCTGGGTGAGTTACGAACGGGCATATTTGCTGTGTCTGTGCTGGAGCTGGCAGGACCAGAGACACAAAGCCCTGAAACCTGAGCTACCCTGAAAGAGAAAAGACAAAGGGTAGGCAGCATGTTGCGAAAACTTCTACTGCAGCACTCTTGGAGTGAACCTGGGAGAAAGACTTAAAACTAGCACAGGGATGGAAAGATGTTCATGGCATAGAGGGGGAACATATTGCACTGGTAACTCCCAAACTGTGTGAATCTTCTCCTGTTTAAATATATCTTCTGGGCTGATCTCATTCCTTCCAACACCATACTTTTCACCATCCAAACAAAATTTCCCTGTTCATTAGAGACCGCTGCTTCCTCTAGATCCCTCTTTGAGTCACACTCTTCCCCTATTCCTGAAGACTTTTGTAAGGATTTTGTTAACTGCACTGAGGCACCACAAAGAAAGAAGCCCTTCCTGTTCGGGCTGCTCTTTTAACTCCTCTGTTGTTTTGTAGTAGAGCAGAGGAATAGGACAGTACTTTATTACACTCTTCTTTAGCATGCTACCTTTAATCTGTTGCTTTACCTCCTAGTTTAGGCAATTCCACTTACAATTTCTCAAGTTCCTGATCCATGGCAGGGTCCAGAAACAAGTCTCCTTTATCTGGCAGAGCCCCTGGGAGAAAAAAAAACAACCAATAAAAGTATCAGCAGAGTTAGGCTATTCATTCTTCAAGAAAAGTATTCAAGCCATAGCACCATCCAAAATCTGGACTGCAAGACAGAGAACACTTTTCCTTATACCTCTTAAGAAATGGACACAATGTTGAGAATCATAGACAGATAAAGAATGATCCATTTTCTGTGTCTTTCATATGTGCTATAGCTGAGCTCAGACTAAAAGGGAGGCAGCCTCAGTAGTCTCACTTCCTACAGCCCTGAGGATTGGCAGTTTTCATTGTACAAAATTAAGAGTACTGACTGTAAGGGAGATGTCAACTTTGGGCTTCTGTTCATTGCCCAGTATAGTCACCAGTACCAGATGTAATAGATGTGGTGATGGTGCTCTTAGGAAAGCCCTCCTTCCTAATTCTTTAACAAACTCCACCTTGTATAGGGGTCATGGGAGAGTGTGATCAGCCAGCACAGAAATGACAGAGAACAGAGAATGCCTACCAGAGCACACCAGAACAAAAAACCCATTTGATTATCTATACCAACAGTACAGTGAGGAATGCTCATTCTAAGGCTTTTCTGGAGACTTGGGTGCTACACTCAATACCTTTGGGAAGGGGCTTTGTATTCCTTGTGGGGACACAAATCTGTTTGCTGTTTGTTACCTCGCTCTTGAAGGAGAGGCTGGAGAGCCACTTCAGAGGCAAGCTGGCAGCACTCATCAAAAATGTAGTGATGAGTGCCTGAAAACTAGAGTAAGTTTAGACCAGAACTGATTCCCCCATTTATTTGAGTTCTGGTCTACTCCTGTAAATGAGCAGGAAAGTCTGGTACTGCAAAACAGTGTCAGGAGATCCACGGAAGTGTCACAGTCTGCTTCTTTTTGTGGGCTCAAAAGAATAAACAACTAAAGTGTAACTTGCTTCTGTAGTTGCAGAGTGCACAGTGAAGTTTCTAGGGCACAAGATTTACTTAGGAGAGTTGATAAATGGGGTTTGAAGAATTCACAAATCAACATTGACATTGGAGATACAATGCAAACTCAGCAGCACCGTCCCAGCCTGAAAAAGCTGCCTTAATCTCTACCCCTGTTCCTCAAGAGGAGCTGCTGGCTTTGTGAGACCAAAACCTCCTCTGCCTGAAACTGCTCTCGCTGAAGGGCTTTGGGGAGCTTGTGATCCCCTACAGACCAAAGACTATTGAAATCACCCTTCAGGGGAGATTAAAAGACACCAGGAAAAGAATCCTCCTTTCCTTGCCAAAAACGCTAGCACCTGTCAGACTTGTGGTTGCTGCCCCTCCTCTGAGAGAGGCCTCAGCAGGAGGCTGGCAGAGGGCCAGAGGACGGGCCTATATTAATGGAAACGAAAACTCACTCACTTTGTAGATGGCACAATGGAGGCTGTGGGCAGGACTTTTTTTTTCCTTTTCATCTGTTTTCTTTATGCTTGACTAGAAGTGGATTTCATAGGGCAAAGAAAAAGACTGCTTTTTCGTTTGCCTGCCATCCAGGCATCACCTTCCTCCCAGTGCTTTCTAAGCCTGTTTTCAGAGGGGATTGCAGGCCTGTATTCATGCACCTTTGATATATAATCTGCCCTGCCCCAGAGGAGCATTAGCAGCTTAAATGGTTTGCTGTAAGAAGGGGCTCAGCCGGGGAAGACACACTTTTACTGTACTATGACACACACCTGTGCAAAAGAAGCAGCCCTCAGGCAAGGGACACCTTTTCATTGAGTTTTGTCTTTGCAATTAGGAACTGGCAGATACTCAGGCCCAGAAGCAGAGGAAGAGGATACTTACCCAAAGACAGAGAGGGACATCTACCCTTAATGACCAGGTGATTTGCTGAGCGGAGGTGGGCAAAGATGAGTGTTTGGGAACACCTCCACACACAGCCCTCCCTCCCTGCTGCTGCCATTTAAATTTGTCTCCTGGATACAGTCTTGTCAAACAGAAAAGCCATTTCTGTTCCTCTTTGTAGGAGGAGGAAGAGCACAAGCAAGGCATATGGGGGAAATACGAAACTGTGAGTGAATTATGGATGGATTACATACTGTCCTTTGCCAATGTAACACTGCTTCCTTGCTCCAAACCAGCACAACATGGAAACAGGCAGTGAGATGCTGGTTGGTAATCCCTGTGGTTCCCACAGCAGTGTGGTACAGATTTTTGTACCACAGAATTTTTATGATCAGATTTTCAGCAGGCTATGGATAGCTACTTGCAAGATCGCACTGCCTTGAGGGAACATGGGGAAGAGCTGGGAAAGACTGGGCTTTTAACCTTTGAGCCAAGAAGACTGCAGAGATTTTCCATTAGGTGTGCCTTCTTTTCTTATAGATGAGTGCAGCCATTTAAAATCTTCGGGAGCACAAAGGGCTAAAACATGGGATGGCATCTCAATTCAGTAATCCTTGAGGAAGCTCCACAGCTTCAGGCAGACAGTAAGGCACAGTGTTATGTTTTTGAAGTTAATCCATCAACAAAAAGATTAAAAACTTCCCATCTCTCTCTGTAAAATGTGGGTTATAATTACAAAGGAAATTCCACAGATATCCAGAATGACTGAAAATCTAGAGCTGTATCATTTAGATAAGTCTTACCTAGGGCTCGATTGATGCCCTGGTCCTTTGCAAGAGCCATAAGGAATCCATAGAAGGTCATTCTCTGCACACTAGTCAGCATTTCCTTCACAAGAGCAGAAGGTGGGCAGCTAGGAGAAGAAAGACAGAGATCATCTTGTCTTCTAAATTATAATATTTTTTATTTCTAAGACCCAGCTCAAAATCAAGAAATAAACCCTTTTACCTCTTCTAACACCATCAGGTTGCCCTGACTCAGTTTAAAACAGCCACCAGCTTGCTCAATGAGCACTGGATCTGCTCCCCATTTGCTAAGGAAGATTTTTGAGCTGGGAGACATCCCTAGGAGCAGTTTTACCTGTCTTCATTCCAAGAACAGTGAGAAAAGCATAGATTCACTCAGAGGCATACATATCCCAACCCTTAGCATGTTCATTCAAAAATCCTCTGGGAAATACTTTATTTCAGAAGTCAATAAACTTTCATAGAAGTGTTAAGTTTGGAAAAGACTAAGACCACTGAGTCCAGTGGTTAATGGAGCACCCCTGTGTTCATCACTAAACATGTCCCTAACTGCCACATCTACACATTTTTTAACACTTTTAGCGTGTTGTTATCACACTATTATCAGTGATAGTCATCCAAGGGGCAAGAAAACCTCTCCAATGATAGCTTAAATATGTCAGAGATGTCAGAGAACACTATTCAGGTGAGGACTAAATTAGCATATCCCCTTCTACACTCACCTTAATCCCTGGTCCTGAGTTCTAAGCAGTATCTTCATGGTGATTCTTGCTCTTGACCAATACTCCCTGAAGGATTTCATGCAAAATCAAGCTGCCTCATAAAGAGGAAGTGTTGAACAGTCAA
Organism: Toxostoma redivivum; assembly: GCA_013397375.1. Classification (NCBI taxonomy): domain Eukaryota; kingdom Metazoa; phylum Chordata; class Aves; order Passeriformes; family Mimidae; genus Toxostoma; species Toxostoma redivivum. The sequence continues at coordinate 385,256 of VXBI01006449.1, read as the reverse complement.
TCCTGTAGTGGCACCCCTGGGAGATGTGGGGGTGGACTGGTGATCCCTCAGGCAGAAGTGGTTACCAAAGCCTGACTAAATATTGAGCTTGAAAGGCTGGGAATGGCTCCCCTCATAGTGCTGTGCAAAGCCTGACCTACCAGATGGGCCCACAATACTCTTCCCATCTGAAGTTCTCAGGACATGCAGGGAATGTAGAGCTTTTGTTGTTAAAAAGAACAAAACAACCCATCCACTCCATGCTTAGATATCTATAGCACTGGACAGCAGTTCAGCAGTAATTTTGTGAATCATACATCTGGATTTGGAAACCTAAAGTAAAAATCAGGTGGAACTTGTTATGAGTTATTGTCCTGAGTTATTTTGTGTTTCTAGACCATGACCTTCTAAGGAGAGCATATTCTCACTACCTGCAAGAAACTGTGATGAAAGTGTCTGTCAAAGCTATACAGTAAGATCTGGTGTTGCTCCATCTTCTGCTGAACTAAAGCTAGTCTTGTTCCTGGGATCTGTAGCTGGAGACCAGCACCAGCACAGGCTCAGGTGCAGACTGACAGTGTGAACTCGTCTAGGTGCTGAGGCTTCATACTCCACCTACCCAATGGGTTCTTTCAGCTCCCAAGAACGCAACTGCACTTGTTTATCCCCTCTAGCTAACTCATGATGGATCTCTCCTTGATGAAAGTGTCAATGCAGAAGTGAGATGGACAGCAGAGACCCAAATCCATCTATTATTTCAAGTTCAAACCCTGTGTTTCTTTGGTCCATGAAACTGTTTCTCTCATTCAGTTAAAGCTGTTCAGCTATGATGTTTCACTTTGTACTTCTTCAGGGAGAGCCAGGTGGGAATATCATCCTGTTCAAAGTCCTCTCTTTCTTCACAGCTCCAACCTTACAACGGGTCTCCAGAGACAGAGACTTCAAATTTGTATTTTAGACTCCATTCCTACCTGTATTTTGATCTGTCACACAAGGACTCCAGGCACTGGTAGAAGAGAGATGCCTCTACTCCTTCGAGTGGGTTGCAGTCATTTGGGGGCTGGCGCTGCCGATGCTGCCCAGAGGATGATGTTGGTACAATCACAGTATTTGGATTTTTACCAGCCAGCAGGTCTTGATAAATGGCAGCCACGCTTTCCAGGAACTCTAAAAGAACAGAAAGCAATTTAAAACTCAGGGCTGTAACCAGCAAAGCATCCTCCTGACCTACCAGACTGTGGCTTAAACTGTTGTTCTGTGTTGTACATAGCACTAACTGCAAATAAGCACAACTCTACAGCATCCTGCATGTTCAGAATAGATATTATGCACACCCATACAGCCATTTCCATAGAAGTTGCTGTCTTCTTCTTATTAGGATGACTATGAGAGGTCACTCACTCTGTTGAGAAGATTCATCTCAAGGGAACAACAGCTAGCTAGCACACTGATAAAACAATGAAGTGTGAAAGCTAATGTCAAGCAAAAAACTAGTTTGTGAAGTCTAAAATGTTTTCCTTCTCCACCTCTTGCCACTGATTAAGAACTCATCCAAGTTGGGAGCAAGCTATATTGAACTGCAACAGGAGGAAAGGGAGCATGTTAGTCAGAGCTCCAAGCTGTATCCCAGCTTGCCTCCGTGCTACTCCAAAGTAAATATAACACAGGATCTAGAAGAAGGGCCAGGGCAGGTCAGGGCTAGAGTTGGCAGAAAGCCTCTCCCCAGGCTCCTCATACTACCCACTGTTTACTGCAGGAGTCTAATTTTAAACAAGTTTGTTTATGGATGTGGTCAGCAGTTTACAAATCTAGATTCCATTTGGAGTGGTTTGCATGTGTGTGGGTTGGTGGGAGAGTGTATGACAGGCTGCATGTGTGCACTGTGCCTGAGTGAACAGGACAGGGATGGGATCTTTGAGTGTGTGTACACAAGAATGAGCTCGCCAGGACTCCAGTGGCATTTAAGCTCCGAGTGAATGGAAGTGCAATGCTGCGCGTGAGTAGGGTGGAGAGCAAAGTCAGGATGTCAGCAGGCCCTGGGGCTGTGCTGATGTTCTGCAGCTCCATGGAAATATTTGTTATATCAAAGAAAACTTTCCAAACACATTTTCTGCTCCTGACTAAAGGCATTACAAGCCTGGTTCTGCCCAACTCAAAATCACCATTTTGAACTGTTTCTTTACAATGAGTTATTATGGATAAAGTTGTGTTGTGCACAGTGGAGTTACAAAGGAAGTATATACAGAGAAGTACTGAGAAAAAGATATTTTTGTATTAGAGATAGCAGTGGACTCCTAACTGCTAGAAAGATGGGAACTCACTGGTTGGATCAGATCAGAAGGCCACCCAAGTTTACTCTCTGACCACAGACAATGCTCACAACAGCTTCTAGCCAGTGTTTCTGAGTATCCAAACCTGGCTCATTTCACCTGATTGAGACCAACTGTGAGCTACATCCATCAGAGGGAGCCATTTCAGTGTGAGTGGACAGAAATCCATGAGATTTATCTTAGAAAGTGCTGCGTGCCAGGAGATGAGGAAGTGGCATGCTAGCCAGTGCTTGGGAGCATATCTAATGCTTCTCTCTTTGTCCTGAATGAGATTCTTGTTCCTCAATCACAATTTATGGGGCTAGGGTGACAGGACGATGTATTTTAAAGCAGTCTTCCCCTACAGATCAGACGCCTGAACGCTCATCCAAATTTCTCTGCCTTGTCTCCTGAAGTTTAAAAATACCTGGGGATTTTACAGATTTATATATGTGTGGGTGAGCATGAGAAAATACACACACACAAACCAATATTATTTGATTTGTACTTTTCCCACCAAGAATTTTAGAAGTATTCCACCTAGCTAAAACTCAGACTGAGGAAGTAGGACAGAATACAATAAATGACCAACAATATGAAGACTGTTCATATGGATTATCTGTTCTTTTTGCTTTCCAACTAGGGGGTCTCAAATCAAACAAAAGAGGTAGTTCTTCACTGGACAGGTGTCAAACCTGTGCAATTCTTCACCAAAAGGTGTGGAGGTTATAATTTTATGTGATTTCAAGAGGAGGCTGGAGAAGTTCTTGAGAGTGGAGTCCACTGAGGGTTCCTAAACCCACAGGAATTACACCCAGTTCAGAAACTCTTTATGCTGAAACCAGTTTATGGTTGAGCAAATATTAAGAGGAAGAATTATATAGATTTGTCCAGCTGCTTTTCCTAAAAAGGCACCAGCTGGTGGGCTTTTCCTATGCTGTTTCCAGCAGGATTGAATAATTTCCATAAAGAAAGGGAGAAAATGTTCCTAGTAAAAGCTAATTGTTAGCTGTTAACATAGTCTAGATAAAGCTGGAAATTTATGTCTCAAGGCCAAGATAAATAAATGCATCAGACATAGCAGTTGTGGGTACGTCGTTATTCACAACAACTTGGAATCTCCTCATTAAGTCTCCTAATCTCTCGACATCTGTGATGCTTTTCATCAGTAGAGTCCATTAGATATATATTTTCTGTGAAAAAAACATATCCTTTCAATTTTCAATAAAGTGCAAAGATTGGGAAGCCGTAAAGTTGTAATGCTACAAGTGGGAGAAGTCAACAGCTTCCTGGCATTTACCTGAGTAGTAGAACTGGATCTGGAAAGCAAAGAGGAAATCAGAAAAAGACATCAGGCAATCCATTGCATCATCCATCAGCACAATCCTATAACAAGATGAGAGAAACAGTTTAGCATCTACAAAAAAACTGAAGTCTATAACCAGGAACCCCAGACCTTGAGAAAGTGCCAAGGAACTATGTGCAACTGAGGATTGCTAGTGACCCAGTATAAGAAATTAGGAGACAGAAATGGGAACACCCATTGCTGCATGGATGTGGATGCTCCAATATCAAATGAAGGCAGCTTAAGAACCTGAAGCAAGGAGAAGATCCTGATTGTCAATCACACACTTCAGCTACAGTATGAACAGAGCAATGCAACATTCAAAGCCTGGTGGACATGATGGAACAAACACTGGTACAAAAAACTGCAAGGTTGGTTCACATGGTTATATAGAATTGTAGAATATCTTGAGTTGGAAGGGATCCACAAGGATCATCGAAGTCCAGCTTCTGCTACAGACAGGACAGTTACAAAAGTAGTAAACTGGTGCAAGCAGAACGAGACTCATGCTATTCCTCTGTATATCAGAATTCATCAAACTGGGATGTTTTTCAGATTCATAAAGGTTCCAACAGTTGTATTTCACCAACAAACTCTACTTGACTACAGAGGAAATAACATTGCACCAACAAACAGCTTCCTAACTGCACTCTGTGAACATCCTATCCTCCCTTCCTGATAAAAGAATCAGCCTCTTTTCATATTAGGTCTATTATTTGACTATCAAGTCAAGTTTCAAGGCAACTGAAGGCTTCTTGGTCCAGGAACAGTCTTCTTTGTCCCTGCAGAGTTGTAGGTGCATATAGGGAGTTACATGCATCCCTATTTTGAAGTATATTTCTTGAAAATGGAAAATACCAGCCACAGGCTATAAAGATAAAATATGTGACAGCAAAGTCCAACTCTTTCTTTCAGGAAAAAACCTGTGGATTTCAAGGAAAAAAAACAAAAATCAAAACAGAAACAATGCTCTGGTCACTGCCACCACTACCTAAGGATAAAAAGGTCAGTCTTTGAAGTGGGGAAAATCAAACTCATCTAATCAATGACATCTTAGGCTGTAAAACAAAAGAAAATACTCCACTTTGATGGGAAAAAGCCCAGAGTATTCAGGCAATGCTAAAGAAAGGCAATTGGTATTTCTTTCCAACTACGTGTAGGTCTCCTGAACCTGTACAGTCAGCATCTGGCATACTGTGCCATATGATGATTGTCAGCTCGTTACAGCCAAAGCATGGGTCATCCAGTAGGACCCTTTTGAACACAGGGCCAGATGCAATCTGTGCACCAACTCCTGCAGCATCAATTGACTAAACACATTGCTGGGGAAACACTGTTCTGTCTCATGCAAAAGACTCCAGGGAGCTGTGTGGGAGGCTGACCTAGAAGAACATAGGATCTTGCAAGATTCTCTGCCACTCAGACCAGTTCTGTTCACTGTGGCAAAATCAAACATGTAGAGCAGCTTGAATTAATTATCTCAAAGAAGAAAGACTGGGGCTAAGAGGGTCCCCAGGAGAAAAGCCAGTATTTAAAACAAAACCCTTTGAAGATGTCAAAGTGCTTCTGATTTATTTATTACATTCCAGAAGCCTCCTATCCTCCTGTCTAAAAAAGCAGTAGCTTCAGTTCTTAATTCTCACTAATAAGCATGTTACTGAGATTGTCAGTGGCCACATCAAGGAAATGGCTTTGAAGCTGGCAGGCAGAGCATCTTCATCTCTCAGGCAATACTGCTCAGCCACTGGCATTTCCAACCACTGTTTAAGCACTGGAAATGCGATTGGCCACATCACTGATGAGCTGCACTCCCTCCTTTGAAATGACGGTCTGTCTCCCAGATACCCTCAAAGCACAGAAGCTTTCTTCTCAAAGATGCAGGAGAACAACAGTGGAGAGTGGTTTTACATATTTGTTATGCAGAGAGACAATATTACAACACCTTCATAACAAGAAACTAATTTCACTTGTTAAATCTAAAACTCTGGTCAATGGCAGTGCTCTGCAGCACCAAGTTCCAGTCTCTTACTTAGAGGAGAGCATGAGGAAGTACGCAGAAGTATAAGAATTTGCTGGACAGCTTTTGCTGTTAAAGACAGCAAGGAACCTCTGAGGAAGCCTGTACAGCACATATGTGATGGAGGAGCATCTAAATAGAAGCAGGTGCAGTCTGGTGCTGGGTTACTGACTCCGCTTGGCCCAGGGGCTTGCACGCCGGAAATGTTGAGAAGTCTTTAAATCCAATACAATCATTTATGAGGAGATTGACTGCAGCTGGCAATTCCCCCACATAGCCAGCTGACTAAGCACTCAAGGAAGCTGAGAGAACATCATATGCAGCATATCTGCACCTCTTCCTTGAAATATCTGTCAAGGAGAAAAACCTAGCTGTGGACTGTAACCTAGACAGCAGGACCAAAACTGAGCACAAAATCTGAAAGTCTGAACTGCAACTTAAAAGAGTTCATCAGGTATCTCATATTCCAAGGGATTTTTTTTTGTCCAAATTAGACTTTAAACCCTGAGGCACAGATGTATTTAAAAAGTTAGTAGTAGGCAGTCAGTGAATAATGAAAATCAAGGAGGAACTTTGGAAAGGACTGAAGAAAAATGCTTACACTTGAGGAATTCTGGTAGAGGGTATAGTGGTCTTTCAGGGTACAAGTGGGTTTGGCTGGTAGGAAAGCTTTACTGTTGTGCCAATGGCAAAATTTTATGGTCTCCTGATTGTGGTTAAAATCTCAGAAATCCAGACTAGACAGGATGTTCCCAGGACAATCTCTAGACCAGGCAAATTGAAAGGACTTTTACCATTTTCTGCTACCATTAAAGGCTAACTAACACAATCTGTCTTGAAGCTAGACTGACTCAAATGAGTTTTCAGAGACTTGGTTTATTTACTGAGACATGGGGGCAAAAATAAGCAAAATATACAAAGCAGTCTGCACTCTTAAGCAATCTTTTAACAACAGGGGTACTGAATTGCACGTCCCAGTTCTTTTAGTACTGATCAGTGCAACATGAGCTCACACACCAAATAAAACAGCATAGGAGCTGTGAACTACTTGGCTGTCACTACTCAAATGTGAGCAGTGAGTTCCTTTTGTTTCTCTTACAATAGAAAAATCAGTGCTCAGGTACAAATCTTAAAATCATGGCATCAAACCAGAAAAAATTCCTTCATTTTCCTGCAGTTTCCTGTCCTGCAATTTCAATATTCAGAAAGCCAAAAGGTGTCTCTGATGATCAAAGGCATCCCTGTAGATTACAGTCTTTATTCTGCTAATGGCTATAAGTATTTGGGAAAAAAAATCCAAGAAATCTTACAGACACAGATATCCTAGTTAATTTTTTGGGTATGACTTCTGCCTTTGTGTAGCACCAGGAACAGGAAAATAGAGCTCTCTGATGTCATGTGAATAAAACCTATACTGTTGTAGCCTCCATTATTATGTTCTGACATATCCTGATCTTAGTCCTATTGTTTGTTATCAGGGCGTAGCAACAGCTCCTGCATGAGTGGACTGCACCGTGCTGAGATGGTCTCAGTCATGCAGCACTGAGGCTACAGCTTTGACTGCCCTCTTCCCAGCAGCACCAATGCAGGTCCTGGCTGCATCACTGAATGGTGTGGCTACTGCCGCTGCTACTTTAATTCCTGTCCCAAGAAAATTAGCAACAAAACCGTTGGGGGTGTGCAGACTGAAGAAGGAACAATGTCTCTAGGTTTGCATGTGACACTCATGTTTTGCAAAGACTAGGTCAATTGGTGCTGAAGAAAGTCTGCAGAGCTCACTCTTCTAACAGGCACAGACCAAGGAGGACAAGGGGAAATGCAGATCAGAAAGAGGACAAGAGAGTGAGCAACAGTTGTAAGCAAAGAGAAAATGGTTTAGAATATGACAAGTTCTATTTAAATTGTTCAAATAGATTAGCTTGTTACAGAGCTAGCAGTGTGTAAGTAAATCTCTAGCCAGCCAAAAGTAGGAGTGAGGTCACCCCCACCTGAGCCTGGGTGCCCCTGACAGAGATCTCATGTCTCTCCAACACCTGCTCCCAAAGCCAGCTTGTCTGTCTCTATGACACATGCACAACAGTGCAGCAGGCCCCTGAATGGGGCCTCTAGTTTACAGCAGCCTCGTGGACTAAATTCTTTGACACAAACATCACAACACGTGTAGATATGCTGAAGACTCCTTCATTGCATGCACCATCACAAATTCCTGCTCAGTTCAGCTGGAGCCCTATGAAACACACACCAGCACACAGGACTGGTGCTTGTCTACCTCCACAAAAGGAAGCAGCAGATACATCTCTGCTACAGGGCTAGCCTTCTTTCTCAGTCTGGCACTGGGGGACAAGCAACTGAACAGATGTGTGTACTTATTACATTTTCAATATCAGATAGTTAATAATCAGCTGCCTGGGCTGGACTGGAATCAGCAAGCACAATCAGTAAAATATTCCATATCACATTATCAATGCCCTGAGCCAACTATCTGCTTATTGCCTTGTCTAGATTAAAATAAATTTTTAAACAGATTAGCTACCATGTTCTTACCAAACATACTTTAAAACACTGGCAATCCTTCAGAGGTTAGTGTGTTTAAATGTCATCAACCATAGAAGCTGGGGCAAGGGGGAACACATTTTAGAATGGTAAACAGTATTTGAAATAGAGTTGAAAAATCATGTCAGTTAAAAGCATATTGGCTAACATTCTTTTATCTGCAACTCATCTGAACACAGAGCCAACAGCAGCATTCTGCATTGATATTTCACTCTTTGTATATCTTAAATATACACTTTTTCACATTGCTAGGGAAACACCCTGTTCTTAACCTCAAAAGATGGCATCTCTTTTCCCCAAAACCTTAAAAGCTGAAGGTCTCTGTTCATACCTTTACCCACAGGTCTAGTTCCTAAGTCCATGCATGTAGGACTAATCTTGTCTTCAAAGAGAGAATGAGGACCCACCTTGCTGCTTTCTGAGTGAGTTCCATTGGGAAGTCAGGGCAGAGCAACTGCAGCAGGCAGTGGTATTCCTGTGCTGTCAGCAAATCTGCAGGAAAAGAGAGGTGAGAATATTGTAATTCTTTTATAGGCTGCCCCCTCCCCTTGCTTCCTCTCTAGGAGAAAGCCTCACATTCCCTTTACTCCCAATGCAAGCAGTCTGAGTATTAAAGACAATACAACTTTCAGAGCTGGGCTCTTCAGATGGAGTTTCCAGCACCATCTGAGAGAGGCCTGATGAAGGGAAATCCTATTGAAACAGGCTCTTGCAGAGAAACTGGTAACAGGTAGTGATTCAGTGTGAAAAAGGGGTAACCAAAACAGGGCAGTTTCAAGTGAGAACACAGTTTGGTTTGACTTGAATATAACCATGTGGAAAAAGGAATCATTTCAAAGTTGCTTAAATTTGCTGAAATTCACTGGCATGGTGACATTCCCCACAATACACTTGAAAATCATCCACAGAACATCTGGCAGCAGTAACAAAGGCAAACAAGATTTTTGGGTTGTGTATGGAAGGCTACAGAGTATAAACCACAGACGTTATTACTTTGGCATTCAGTAAGGCAGCTGGATGGTCTCTTTTGGAATAATGTGTACAAATCTGGTCACTGTATTATAGGAAGCACAGAACAAAGATCCAAAAAACACAAGAAAACCAATCAAATGATTCATGTTTTAGAGAGCAGTTTTGTGAAAGACTGGTCAAGAAGGAACTCTGTGGGTCAGCAGAAGGAGTCTAAAAGAGGTGACTCTTAGGGAAGCTTATAGGATCCCAGGGGAATGGAAACATCCTGATGTCAAAAAGCCCTACATGATTGTATGTTCACAGTCCAAAAGGCTGTGGACTGGAGTTCAGAAGAAGACTAGCTGAACAGCAGCAATTTTGCAGTACTTCTATATACAGAAGAATGCAAAGCATGGAAGAAAGAGCCAGAGGTGGAAGTAGAGCCAAGCAGCAGTCAGGGAGGAGATCTCAAGGGCACTGGCAGCAGGACTGAGGTACAGAGCGTAAGTTCTTTTGCCACAAACACGTTAGTCTTCATTAGGCTCTCATCCAAATAATTAACCTTGTTTAAGATGACAGCCACAACTTAGAATCACAGAATCATTAAGGTTTAAGCATTAACCAACACTGCCAAGTCCACCATTGAACCACATCCCCAAGCATCACATCTACATTTTATTGGAGCGCTTCCAAGGATGGTGATTCCATCACTTCCCTGGGATGGGGGGTGGGGAGTGGGGGGGTATTCCAATGCTTGACCATACTTTCAGTGAAGAAATTTTTCCTAATGCCCAATCTAAACTTTCCCTAGTGCAACTGGAGGCCATCTTCTCTAACCTTGTTACTTGGGAGAGAGACTGACCCCCATCTCTCTACAACCTCTTTTCAAGTAAACATGGAGAGCAGTAAAGTTTCCCCGAGCCTCCTTTTCTCCAGGCTAAACAACCCCAGCTCCCTCAGCCATTTCTCCCAAGACTTGTGCTCCAGAGCCTTCACCAGCATCACTGCTCTTCTCTGGATGTGCTCCAGCACCTCAATGTCTTTCTTGCAGTGAGGGGCCCAAAACTGGGCATGGGGTTCAAGGCATGGCCTCACTAGTGCTGAGTACAGGGAGACAATCACTGCCCTGGTCCTGCTGGCCACACTACTGCTGATACAGGCCAGCATGCCATTGGCCTTGTTGGCTATCTGGGCTGCCATTCAGAAAGACCTCAACAGGTTGAAGAGATGGGCAGAGAGGAACCAACTGAATTTAACAAAGGCAAATGTAGTGTCCTGCACCTGAGAAAGATCAACCCCATGCACCAGCACAGACTGGGGGCTGACCTGCTGGAGAGCAACTCTGGCAGTCCTGATGGACAATAAGCTGTCCCTGAGCCAGCAGTGCTCTTGTGGCCAAGAAGGCCAATGGTGTCCTGGAGTGCATCAGGAAGAGCATTGCCAGTAGGTCCAGGGAGGTGATCCTGCCCCTCTGCTCAGCCCTGGTGGGGCCACATCAGGAGCACTGTGTCCAGTTCTGGGATCCTCAGGACAAGAGAGAAATGGAGATTCTGGAGCAGGTCCAGTGGAGGGTTACACAGGTCATTAAGGGTCTGGAGAATCTCTCTTACAACCACAGGCTGACTGACTTGGACCTGTTCACCTCGAGAAAAGACAGCTGAGAGGGGACCTCATCAATGTCTATGAGTATCTGAAGGAAGGATGCCAAGAGGATGGAGCCAGGCTCTTTCTGATGGTGCCAGCCAATAGGACAGGCAGAAACAGGTGCACAGGAATTTCCACATGGATATGAAGAAGAACTTCTTTACTTTGAGAGTGACCACGGACTAGGTTTTCCAATAAGGTTGTGGAGTCTCTCACTGGAGATACTCAAGAACCATCTGGATGCAATCCTGTCACGTGCTCTAGGATGACCTTGCTTGAGCAGGAAGGTTGGACCAAATGACCCACTGTGTTCAGTGACCCATTCTGTGATTATCCACAGCCCAGCACAGGAAGCAGGTTACATGAAAACAGAGAACATGGGCATATAAAAGCTCTTTTTGAAACCAACGCTTTCTTATAAGTGAACAGGATAGTATGGACCTCTCGCTCTTCAAGGATTTCTAAATCTAGCTTTGAATAATGCGGGGCAATACATTTCTGATCTTTGCTAAAACATCTAGATATTGGTCTATAGGAATTACACCAATTGGAAACTTTATGCAATACTCAGTTTCCATTTTTTATTTGCTTAAATTAAAATTCCTATTTATGCATCCTTACACCTCTTGCTTATTATTTTTTTTCTTTTGTCTACAGACCATCATAATAACCCTGTCTTCATACTGTATCTTTTCAATCTACTTAACAGATAGCTACATTTATCTAAAGTTAAATCTGTTTACCTTACCCTCTACCTCTTTCCCTACTTAGCTTAGTTATATCTGTTCCTCTGCTTTGATCCCCTTTAGATTTTCACAGTGTGGTGTCCAGCAGTATACAAAGCATCCTTCATGCATTCAGAACAGACAGGCTCTAGGAGGATAATCTGCCTGCTTTAATCAGCTAAGGCCCTTTTCATTAATGTTGGGTTTTAGTCTCCTCTATTTTTTCTCCCTGAAGGTGAAGGAGTTTGAGGTTGTTTTTTTTTGAAGGATGAGGTTTCCAAAGAAAGTTGCCCTTTTTTTCTCAGTCCCTGTCTGATTGATAGACAAGAGCAGCTTGACAAGGTAACTGTGCCCTAAGAGAGCATTAGTTTTGAGGCATAAATAGAGATCTCTCTCTTGGCAGAAATAACACAGTTCAAAAACTTATAATAATTTATGCTGTCTTTTTCTTCTCTGTCTTCTTACCAAATCACAGCATCATCCTTACGCCTCTACCATAAAACAACAAAACAATATAGAATAAAAGCAGAAGTCTTCTCAGAAAGAATTTGGGAAAGGGTGGCAGAGATCCTCTCCAAACCAGCACATTAGAGAATGAAGTTTGTTGTCAATAAAAGTGGAATTCATTACAGTTCCAATCTTTGGGCAAATGGTCCATTTAGATTAGAAACCGCCCATAAAGCTGAAGGGTGCACAGAAGATCCTGCTTTAAAGAAATCCTTTGTTTCTAATGCCTGGGGAAATGGCACCAAATTATTCACTGAAGTACACAGGCAGACTTTTTTAGGCTGTAACACAACTCAGCCTGTAGACACCCCAGGCGCCTGACCAACAAATCATACCAATTTTTCAGACTATAGCTGGGTACCTTTTCTACAGGAAGTGGGATCACCACAGACCTTAGGAGGTGTCTTCAGTTTGCTGTGATCACTGTTTTGCTATCCCCTACAGCAAGGTCAGTGAAGACCATGCAGAAAATTACATTTGCCCATGTACCACATTGTCTGCCAAGAGCTGCTTGGAATAAACAAGAGCAGTTTTGGTGCATGACCACGTTGCTCCTTCCTGTCTCCAGGCCACAGCTGAGTAAATAGAGTTCAATGTTGCATGATGAAGAAAGAAAGAAAGAAAAGAAGGAAGGTACCAGTCAGAATGAGTGAAAACTGGAATCCACAAATGCTACTTTGGTTGCTGCCACAAATTACTGCATCTCAAGTTCCAGTAACAAATGAAGCAAATCATGGAGTGTTTAAATCTGACCCCACAGCACAGGGCAGTGAGATATATACACTCTACCATGCCCTTGCAGTGGAACAAATTTGCTCATAACCATATGCTTAAGGATGGAGATTGCAGTCTCCATGTTAATCATGTTCATTTACAGCTGAACTAACACGTCGTTCTTCTACTAAAAAAGGACTAATAACAAATTCCAAAGTAATTTTAAAACAACAGCCCACTAAGAAGGAGGTTAACAGCAAGTACTTCGACCATTCAATATAATTTTTGCTCTACTAGACTTCAAATTTTTGCCTAGTTTGTACTGCTACTGAGACCATGCCACTAACAAAACCCTAACCCTTTCCTACAGATTGGATTGTCCTCTGAGTAGTTTATGTCTTTTAGTGCCTGAGGCAGGCTGTTTCTCATGTTTCAGAGCTATAGTGGAGGAAAAATTTTGTCCATGTGGTAAGAAGGTACCATTTTCTGGATAAAAATGGCCTACCCTGAGAAACATGGAGGCAGCTGCTTTGTACTTCCCTGGCTTTTAAGGCACATATTAAAGCTGTTTCTGGTTTGTATGTGGCTAACAGATGGCACACAACCTGGAGTGATGCAAACTCCAGGAATACTAAATGATGTGTTAATGCTGCAGTCAGTGTTGTGCTGAAGAGTAAACACACCTGAATTATCTTAAAACCAGTTTTCTTTCATAGTGACAGCAGCCTAGACATAGAATCTTGGAGCTCAGTGAAGGCTGTAAAATCTACCCCAGGAAGCCAATAAATATTTAGGACTTAGCCTGAATTGCAGTCATTGCTGCTACATCTAGGCTGCTTTCAGCACAAGAAGTAGCTATCTACAACACTGTCACAACATTGTGACAGCTATAAAAAGGCCCAAAGCAGTAGGAGAATATTTACTCCAGCTGGTGTATGAAATCTGCCCCAAAAAGTCACATTATTAGCTTCCCAGAAACACAAGGATTGCCTTGATGAATATACATTAAAGTTCCTCATTCCCATAATTTTTTATGTACAACCAGTATCCAAGCAGACTGGAGCCCTGGGCAATGTAGCTGTCCCCTTTGAATTATGGTAGGACACAAAATTTCCACAGGTTGTTTTTCTACCACAGTCATGAAGTCATTCAAGAGTCATAAAGGCATAGAGCTGTAAATCACTCTCCTGCAAATATAACAGAGAACAACCTAATTTTATTTTTTTAAGTGTTGGAAGAGTCTTGCTGGTCTTTAGTTTTTTAGTGTTTCTGGTGTAAGCACACATACTTAGGATTCTCTCTATATTCATGAAGGATTGCAACCTTGTAGAAAACAACAAAAAAACCAAAAGCCCCCCAAAACAAAAGTCTACGTGTTCTCATGCTGTCTACAGGAACTACAGTTTTATGAAAAAGTGAACATAAACATGAGCATTGATAATACTGCAACTTCACAAGTATCATCTGGCTAATAGGCTAAACCCTGCACATGCCTTGTTCACAGGATACCTATGGCCTAATTTCCTCCATACATCTAGTGCTAATAACAATCAGAAAGCCAAGAAATTCTAGGGAAATTAATCCATGGATAGGACTGAGCATGTTCATGTAAGACATGTATAGCAGGATTCATTTTGCTCTTGAGGTGTATACAGTTTCTGCAATCATTAAATCATAGTCTAAAGAGTGTAGGAAAATCAGAACAGAAATGAGAGAGATCCACTTGTTACTTCTAAGCAATAGGAAAATGCTCTAAAAGCCAAAGATTGATGCCAGGTTAGATAAAAAACCAATTTTTTTAAAGGAAGATTTTCTAGTGAATAGTTTAAAGGGAATAATGGTAAAATCTGTATCATGGATCAACATAAGAACCTGGAGTCTTGGGCATAAGTAGCTTTAAATACTGTGGCTTTGTACCAGGGTCTGGCTCAATGTCATTATATACTAGCATATATTATTTCTATATGTTATACACTTTATAAATTACTAGCATGCATTTTCTTATTTTAACAACTGGATACATTAACTCTGTCTTCCTGATGATGAAGTTCAAAATGCAACTAGGCCAACCTAAACTTTTACTCCTGCTGAAAGGGACAGGCTCACTCCTCTTTCTCCTTTCTCATCACTTGCTAGTGGCCACATGGTTCTGAACCACCCCTTATACCAGCTCTGGCACTCGTCAGGCCTCTTGCTGAGAAAATTAAACTTTTGCCCCGGGCTAGTGAATTGCACTGTCTCTCAGAAATATGTGATGAAAGCTCATGCAAAGCAAGCTGAAGAGCACAGCTAGGTGCAGGGAAGAGGGAAGGAGGTGGATAAGGACAGCAGATTCAACCCTTCTCAGCAGAGAAAAACTGTTAAATAGGCTTAAGTAGTTCCCTGCTTAAGATGTTTTGATCCTTACAGTCCAGGATGTATGCAAGGCAATGTCATAGGATTAGTGATCTTCCTAATCAAAAGCAGGTTCAGCTTTACCTGCTGTACTTGCACCCTGCCTGCTGTGATGGTTTGTGAACACTTTGGTATCAGACACATTTAAGACAGAACTTCTGGCATCCTTACTATGCAAGCAGGCAGATGAATTCAGATTAATCACAAACCTACTCTTTCCACTGATACTGTTTAGGTCCTCCCAGACAGGATCCCAGGACATCCTCAGGAAAGGACCCCAGAAGCCTTTGTGTCTGACATGACATAAATGACAGCAAAAGCAGACAGGGTAACTGAAGAATGCACAGAATTACTACAGTTTGGCTCAGATAGAAAGGTACCCTCAGCAACTGGCTGCACCCTGGATTGCCCCTCCTAACCTGTGAGAATATGAGCAAAATCCTGCCAGACATAAGGGAAGGGTGCTGCTGCAGGTGAGCAGTCTTC
Source organism: Toxostoma redivivum (assembly GCA_013397375.1). NCBI lineage: Eukaryota > Metazoa > Chordata > Aves > Passeriformes > Mimidae > Toxostoma > Toxostoma redivivum. Next base: position 369,632 of record VXBI01006449.1, on the reverse strand, counting down.
ACAAACAAGATGTCTTTCATCTTACAAAAGGAGCATGGCTGCAAACAGCAGACTTAGGTGACTCCTGTTGACAACAGCTAAAAAAAGCCAGTTTATGATGTGAAAAAACAAAGAGTGAAAGAGATTTAGTGAGATTTGCCTGGAACAACCTATGTCTGACTCAGGACAAAGCTAAGCAGACTGACCTAAAAAGGTTTGTTGGGGGAGTACTGCAAGAGAGAGCAAGAAGAGAGGATTAGCACTGTGACTGAGCAGAAAACTAGTCTTGAAGTACTTGGGTAAGAAGGAAAAGATTCAGCTGCAGTTGATATGAAAGATGAAGTCATTTGTTCTGGAGGTAGCCAGAACAGTTCATATGAACTGAGAAGTGGGTCCATTATGGGCAAAGCTTGTAGCACCCTACTTTGAGCAAGCTAGAAGTTTTCAAAAGAGTTAAATCTTCTAGATGGTGTGATTGTTTTCCTGCACTTTTATCTTGAGCCCTTTTATCAATAAACCGCTCGTCAGATTAACAAAAACAGAAAATGAATTTATACAGAACTGCTCCAATTCTATCCCCAGAATCCAGATTCTTTCTGTTTATACAAATGTTAATCATCTTCCAGTCTCTTTCAAATGCCCCATAATTACCCTTTAGGATGAAGTGTTTCATGTGGCAGCATTACTTCAGCTTTGAGTGAATGTTACTCAGGGCACCATGAGCTATGCCAAAGGTACAGTCCAAGGCTATCATTTGGCGTGCTTATGTGGCTAACATGGCACATCCACAAACTGAAAAAATCAAACTTTCATTAGGAACATAAAGAAAGATTTCAGCTCTCATGGTTGTAAAGAAAACATTCCAATGTTGGAAGAGTTTAACTGATGCAGTGTGATATTCCTGAATCCACAGAAAATCTGAAACATGACTGAAGTTTCATCTTTTGCCTTTAGGAACCTAAACACCGTACCTAATGCAACACTAAAGACAATGTTAACTCTTTAATTTCTTGTTTTAAGTCTAGAATGGGACTTTGAATGTAGTTTGGGCTTAAAGAATTCAGAGTTCCTAAAGTGCAAGAAGAGCAAACAATAAGAAAGGAGAAGCAGCCACAACTTCTGGCAATATTTCCAGAAGCAGAAAAAGAAGATAGAAAATTACAAACAAAAGAGTCTGGTTTAAATTTTCCAGTACATAGTTGACTACAGGAACCAGATGGTGACTTAAATGGACACCCAATTTTCTCCATGCAATGTTCTTCAACATTTACAAAGATAAATCCATGCATATTCCAAAGCACGTGTAATTATAAAGATATGCTCAGCTCACTGAGTATGATCTCTAAGGACATTTTAGCTTTCTCTAAAGGACACAGGCCTTTTTTGTGGACTACAGTATGAGAATGTATGACTACCCATCATGTTTCAGAGGCATAGCAAACCCAGAACAAAACAACCCAAGACAGATAAATGGCTTTTAAGACAAATAAACTAGAAAACTAGAAATAAGGTACTGTTTCAGAGTGAAAGTAATTTATAACTGAAATGCCGCAACATTTGACATTTTTTGTATGTGTCCACTATGAAATTATTTTTTCCTTTCACTATAATGTTATTAAAGACATAACTAGCAGATCTCCCCAACTATAGGTGATTTAGACTGCTTTTATCTTGTTCAACAATTGACTTTTCCTCACTTTGAGGAGTTTTCAGTCAGTCATGTAGAAAATAATCAATCCAATGCCAGAGCTAATTGGTCTTGTAAACAATAAGGAGAAAACATTCCTGTTGAAGTTCTGGCCATCTGGGGGGCAGACTGCTCAACCACTTGAAACAGGACCCACAGCACTCTTAATAGTGAAGTACAGAAATGCCGGCAACTGAAGAGGACCATCAGCATTTCCCCAAGCTCTCAAACAGCAGCAGTAATCTTTAGACAAGATGTGGATCAGCCTCTGCTCAAGAAAACAAGTTGTCATTAAGCTTAAGATCTTCAAAACAACTGAAGAATTCATGGCTACACATCACGAGATGGGCAGAGTAAATGGGCAGGTGGTATGCAGCTGTATTTCATTCCATGCAGGACCTTACATACAACCCCTCCTCCCTCGGATATGTACTAGGACGAGTGACGATATGCCAGTCTTCAATTAGTGTTTGGTATTTCCTTTCTGCTTTGGCAGCCCCAAGAAATAGAGTCAGCTGGCAGACAACTCATCTGTGTCATGCACACAGGGTCAGGGAGCAGAAGGACATTCACCTAAAACAAAAAGGAGGTATTGGATAAGGAGGACACATAATGAACTGTGGAAATGCTGCAGATTGCTGTAGCAATGTAAGATCAAGGATTTCCCTATTTCCAACTTCTTTCTAGACAACTTTTCCAGGAAACATCAGTGAAAGGTTTCAATGAACCAGTTCTGGTAGAATCAGGTATTTTCAAATATGTGTTAATTTGGCATGAGGTGGCATGTAAAAGCATGAGATGCAACAGTCAACAATTTTCTCAGAATAATGAATAAAACAGGAATGTTTTGGACTTTCCTCTTTTAGTGACTTCTTTGGAAGAAGAATTCAAAGAACAGTGCAGCTGCTACAAACACCCAATGGTAGAGAGACAGATCATTTCAGCAGAATTCATGTCATGACCAGGGATAGCCTTGTGTGTGTCTCTTCCCTGCTTCATATCAAATCTTAAGTAATCCACTGCAAAGTTTTGAACAGTTGACTGCACCTTCACCAACAGCTGTCATCACAGCAGGCACTCTGGTACTGCTTCTCTGAAACACATCCATCATGAGCCCAGCCATAAAGGAGACAAGTTCAGGCATGTGAAGAATGGAGAATTCCACATGCCACCAAGAGTGACACCAGTATGCAATTACACAAAGCAGTCAACTCACTGTGGTTGAAACTCAAGAAGTTGTGATCCACAAAGCACTGAAGGATCTAGAACATCTTTCTCTGTGCACTTGTGTTTACCTGGAACCATTTAACTACCTGACATCAACATGCATCTCCCAAGAACTGAAAGCCATCAGCAGGCCTGGCCATTTTTTGACTTCACTGCACAGTATATTTACTAGAGGTTTACAAACAGGCTATGCAGTATAATCCCAAGTACCCAGACTGTGGGACAGTTTTCTCCAATTTTCTTTCACAAATTATAATGCCTAAAAAAACAGTCTGAAAAGAAAGGACATTGTTTTTAGGAGCCTCCGAGTCAACAGTTAAAGTCTCTATTCATAAAAATAAGTATGGTATCTGGCCCTGTGCTTGGGCAGTTTGTTCAGTCATGTAAAATGCCCTTAAACACACCAATATTGACTCTCTTTTATCAGTGTGAAAACTTTAAAAGAAAACGAGCGTCAAACAAAGCAAATCCATAAGACAACTGGCTGGAGAAAGGTAATCTGGTTAATGACAAGACTGAAGAAGTCATCATTAGTTATTTAGAAGGAAATGCAGTGGAGCATGTAAGCTTCACAGAGAATGCTTTGAGCCCATTACAATATCAATGAGCTAGATTAATGATTGTAAATGACCACCACTACAGAACTGGTCTGAATACAGAACAGAATGAATGCACTAAGAGAAACCTGAAACAACAAGGCATCCAACTGCCCCTTTTAAGGGTATGCTTTTGGCTAAGGTTCTGTAATGTCCCTTGATTTTAACTCTTACAATACTCTACAGAGCTATGTGTAATTTTTTTTTAAGGTTGGAAAGAAAGAGGAAGAATGTTAGTTTTCTCTGTATTTCGCATGGAGAAATACATATTTAATAAGAATTTAACAGATATTAATTTTTTAAAAATTAAACAAAGCCTTTTTTTTAAATGTTTCTTTAAGAAAGTTCTAAACTTTTCCATTAGTCCTAAGTTTTTTATGGACATCATCTTTGTAAAAGTTTAACTTAAATGCCACCTATTTAACAGCTAAATAAATTTCCATGGACCATCTACCATAAACCACAAGTTAAGAATATTTTGCTGGAAGAAAGTTCAGGCAAATGTCCTAAATATTCAAGCATTATGCCCTAACACTGATGCTATGCATATATTATGGTAATCAGAGAAGTGTAAGAAACTAGACAAAAGAGCAAGTTGTTGCAGAAAGAGAAAAGGACACTTTCTTCTTGTTGCACAGTCCTTTCTAGAGGGGAATAAAAGGCCATCTACTGGAAGACAAGTGTAGAGAGGAATCCTTACCCTAATCCTGGCTTGTTGAAACTGAAAACAGAATTCAGTTCTGTAGGCTTTTCCAGCCTCATAACGAGGTCAGGCTCTTCAAGGTCTTTGTAAGGATCTTTATAGCAGGAGCAATAAAAAGGAATATCACTTAACTGATTAGTTGTGAGATGATAACTTAGCATAGTGAGCAGATGATTTTTACTAGATATGATATGAAAGTGATTTCTCCTAAAGGAAGCATGATCAGTTTTCTGTAGAATCCTGGATGCATTGCTGCTGTTATGCAGGCTACTGAGAAGACAACAAAAAAAAAAAGAGAAACAAAACACCATCTCTAAAACATGTAGGACTGTCCTTAGCTGGAACAGAAGATGGCAGGAGTACTAAAAACCCACAGTTACTGCTGACTAATCCATTAATAGCAACAGTCAGTGAGATGGGCCATCCACAGTGAGTAACAGTGTATTAACCTCTACTAGCAGCTAGGGCCTCAGCTACATTGCTCTAACTGTACTCTTTGTGGTTTCACTTACATTTTTTTATCTCCCATGCAACAATATCCTGACTGTTCAGCAAAAAAAGCCATCATGGAAATGCAAGTATGGTAAAGCCTCAGAGAAGGAGTGAGATGAAAGCTGCTCTTTAAGCATCTCCAGCCATTGAAGCCTTAGAACACACATGTTCCTTTTATTTCCTGCAACATTTGCCCTTTTTTTCCCATTCAATGTTAAGACTTATGGAGCAAGTCTGAAAATCAGATGGTGCAAATCGTACAGCAATATAGCTGTAAGAAGTACTTAAATGTAATATATTTCAGCATGTGTTCTTGACTCAAAGGAAATGTGCTGCATCTTTCAAAGCAAAGCTTGAAAGCTGAGGTCCTATTTGCTCCCTGCAATTAGAAATATTTCTTAATACTGCCCTGATGGGAAAAAAATTGCTTCCTGGTGTTTCTGGCAAAAGAACTCTATCTCAATTCACTGCATCAGATGTAGCCATATTTTAGTAGTACTTCATGTGAAGTGGATGGTAAAAAAGGGGATGCTATACGAATGTATTAATTCATACTCCTCTCACTTTCATGCCATGCTTAAAGGTAGCATCCATCCTTTCAGTTGTCTTTCACATGAATTATCTTCTGTCTGGATCTGTTTCAGGCTTTGCTGTGCCAAGTCCCCGCCTACATGCAGTACTAAGGGCTCCAAAACTAGTAGTGCTAGCTCTTAAGAGATTCAAGATTAAATGAAATTATTAACACACAGGAGATCCAAAGGAAAGCATGAAATATCCCATCTCTAAGAACCCTCAGAGACATTCCAAAGACAAATCCAAGAGACAGCTCCTCAGTTATTAAAAAATATAGAAAGTGACTCTTTGGACTGGAGAACATGGGTCCATGTGCCAAAGCAAGACTTAATTGATCCTGGAATTGGAAACAGGAAGAATAGAGGCCTTTAGGATTCATGCTTGTGGGCAGCAAACAATGATGAAGTTCAAGGTTTTTAAATTATCTCCACTAAATGGGATACGTTTGGAAAGTCACTTTGCATGACATGTTTATCAAGGGAAAAAATAAATCTTCTCACTATTTACTTTTGTGCTTTCCTTTTAGGAGGATGTTTTCTGGGGTTTGGTAAAGAACAAACAGATGAGTGCTACAAAGGGAAATAGACTGAGAGCCTTTATGTGTACATCTCATTTTCACTTGCAGCTTTGTATACACAGCTGTGACCAGAACAGACTTCTGCTGAATGAAGGACACACAGTTCTGCAGCCACTGCCACAGCAAAAGGAAGATGATCATTACTTGCTTTGCAGTTAAGGTTCGAAATAACAAATCAGTGGATTATTTGGAAATTTAATTAGCTTTTCTTCTGATTTCCTTTTCTTTTTGAACTGCTGTCTGTATCCCTCTAAAGTCTTTCCATGAATGCAGTAAGGATTTGAAAGCTTTCAGAGCTAGACAGATTAGATTCTAGTTTCAATGTCTGAGTAAAAATGTTAATTATTCTAGATGTTAAAATGAAGCACTGAAAATACTTTCTATTATACCCATTAAGAAACAAAAGGAAAACCATACAACTGCTAGAAGCATCTTGTATAGCAGGAACATGTGGAGATGCAGGGGCGATCTTTTGCTGTAGTAATGTGCTTTCAGATGCAAAATAGGAATAGGGACAGAAAAGTTTTGCCTAGATAATATAACATATTCTTTTCAGTATTTTAGTGTTTCTAAGTGTGAATACTACTGGTCACCAACACAAGATTAATGATAATGATATATCACCAAACAGCCATATCTGACTCAAAAATGTCCAAAAGCTATAAGGAAAAATCAATTGAATTAAAGAGTAAATTTAAGCAGGCAAAATAGTATCTAGAATGTTTAAGCAGAAAGATAAAAAGTATTTATTATTTTCTCAAAACAGTGACAATGTTCAGCTCAGTGATTGTCATATTTGTCACAAATGAAACACAGAGCTGTACATAGGATGTTTGGGATCCAGTCACATTTTCTCCCCTGCCTAGGAATACAGGAGAAGAACACAGTGGTCTAATTATTCATGTTTAGGCATTTTATAACAGGTTAAAAGGTGATATGTAACATAAACAGAGAGCTGTAATTCTTTTATGAACTTGGCTATCATGGCCTACAAGCATTAATGGGAATAGAAAACATGGCATGAATGAACAATCTAAAAAGACCAAAATTGATACTGTCCCCAGAAATCTGGTACAGCAGTAACATGACACTAGTACATTTGTATGTTTCAGGTAGAAAAGCCACATCACTTTTCTATGCAGAGATTGAAAACAAGCAAACCAACCCCTAAAAAAAAAGTACTGGTACTCTCAATTCCCCAGAAAGGTGGAGATCCCTTGGAGAAAGAAAATGGTTACCTGGCAGGAAAAACCCAGTGATCTGTGATACAAATACAAACTAACATAAAGAAGTGAAATAAGAAAGTAGCTGGGGGAAATTCTACATAATTCAGGTGGAAGATGACAGTACCTTATAAACAAGCCTACATAACATTCACTTTCAACACTTTTCTCTAGGGAGACTTGGAGAGCCTAGCACTGGTTCAGAGACCCAGAGACACTGTTCAGTACAGATCATCCGTAGGACAGAGTCATGCATTTAAGTCAGCTACTCAACATTAGCTAAATCCTTCCATTATGGGTCTGGTCTCAAAATGCTGAAAATTTTTTTCATTAATTTCACTGGGTAGATTATTGCTGAAAGCCTAAATTAAGCATGATTGTTAACTGAATGGATGAGAAACGAATGAACCAAATTTTCAATGAAGAGATCTAAAAGCACAGCAAAGCAGACAGTCAGTGTTCTGAACAAAACCTGTTTATTAAACTGGTGAGTATTTAAATTTTTAAAATTTAAGGACATACATGTTTCTATTTCTAGGGTTTTCCTTGCCTGTTCCAAGACAGATCACCCTGTGAAATTGGAGCCCAACATTAGCTGTACAGAAGGAAGGTCTTTAAGTGATAGTACATGATACCACATTTAACAGAGTTCCTGTGCCAATCTGCATAATGAGTGGGGGATGAAAAGCAATCGTTTTTCTTCATGTACAGCTCAGTGAGGACAGTTCCAAGCCTGCCACACAAAACTGCTTTAATAATGCAATCCAATGCCTTTGATTTGAGGAACACGCAAAAGAATAAACAACCTATTAATCTAAATTTTCTCGTTTGCCTGATAGTACAAAGCAGCAATGAACAAACCTCTTGGCTACATTAAGTGTACTGAAATGCAAAACTGCTTCTTTTCTCACCCTACAGTTACTCAGGGAAAAGAAGGGTACAGAAGAGGGGAAGAAGAGAATAGGCAAGGGAAGCAGAAATGGTTTTAATATAAACTGCTCAGTTAAAACACAGGGCACAAAAAATTCTGAAGGAGGGCTTTCAAGTATTGCCACACGAAGGCACTTTAATACAAGTGGATATGCTCAGAAGATGAGTGCTAGAGATAGCACTACTTAGTAAAGAGAAAGAATCCTCAGGCTAACCAGCTCTATATTGAGCTGGTACTGTCAAGACTAAGGAACCATTGGTAATAGCCTGAATAATGTTTTCAGTGGTTTTGTTTGTTTGGGGAAGCTTCAATACAAAATCCAGGTGAACACCTTTATTAATGTTAGTCTCCTGACTGTCTGCAGTGGTGTGTTTTACTCTGTTATTCTAATGTACTTGTAGTCAGCAGAGGTGCTTTCATTATCCATCCACTAATTTTAACATCTGAAACAGATTCTAGAAATGCTGTCAGTCTGACTCAGTCCGAGTCTGCTGTGCTCAAGTACTATGAGTGTGGTTGGAGGATATGTTTCAGCATTTGGCTAAGCAGTTTTGGCAAACATTCTTGGTTCCCCTAGAGCCTTTTTCACAGTTTGAGAAGGGCAGAGATATATTAAAGTTGCTTGTCAAAGCAACTTCATTACATCTATGGTCTGAGTAAAACATGCATAGTTTTGTTCAAACTCTTTTCTGTATGTATAGCAAATTATAACATACATCAGAGAGTTAGAAAAAAAAATAAAGCTACTTCATTGGCTGTAGTACCAATGGGCTTTTGGAAAAAATAGAACATTCTGACAATTTTGGGATGAACAGAAGAACAATAAACTGAAAAAATGCTAGGACCTATACTATAGAGGATTTAATATCTGTCAGTTAACCATCCATAATACTTTTTATATGGAAAGTTCAGGAACTAGAAATACCTGCAACCAGGATGTTTTCAGTAAAATATTGGGTAAGTCAATAAACAAGCCATCTTTGTGCTTTGGATTGACTCTTCCAGATGCAGTTAAAGCCAGGCAGGATAAATTCAACAAGCTGTTGATAGCTTATGCTACAATTGCAAACAAAAGATCTGAAGTTATATATAAATTGTTTTCTGAAGAAGAGAAGTTCAATGGTGTTGAGGGCAGGTCTGGCCTACCAGGCCCTTTATAACACCATCAGACAAAGCTGTAATACAAACATGGATTTTATACGGGGTCTTCTACTGCAAAGGGAAGTCTTATTCTCTCTTACATTTCATTCCCATCCTCTCCATTATTCCAGCACAGCTGCCTTTATAGCCTCATTACAAACAGGACAAGAACTAATGAAACTGAAAAGAAATTTCTCTTTTACAGGTTATTTTTTATTCGGATCAGCTCTGTGCTGTCTTCACTACACAGCCAACTGCACCCCCATAAAGAATGGGAAGAAAATCAGGAGTGGAGAGGAAGGCAAGGACTACTCTTTCTCTCACCAATGCCAACCTAACAGTCTGGCTACTGGGCTCAGCTGTCTTCCTTGGGCAGAAGCAGTTTCCTTGCAAGCCACCTTTCAGCACAGCTGGCCACAGGACTCCCAGGCAAACTCTTTTCTCCAATGTCTGAAAGCAATGCATCACCTTCCTCATAATGCAATCCACAAATTGTCCCTTCCTCCAAAGCACACAGGAGAGAGTGACAGACAAAGTTTTATAAATGATAGTACCTACAATTAGAAAACGTGACTGAAATCCATAGTATTCCTGTTAAAAAAAAAGAAGTCAATGCCAGTGCAAAAGCAGGAAATTAATCTCCTGGAGAGTAAGCTTAACTATCTCCTGCATCACACAATTCTAAATCATTAAGGAAATAGCTTATGGTTATTAAAGCTAGAGTATTAAAGGGATAAATCATTCTGAATTTATCTACTGAAGAATCTCTTACAAGAGTAAAATCTTGAACTAAAGTTAGTGAATAAGTGTCAGGTGCCTCCAATTATATCCTCCAGTAGCCACCGTGTGAAGAAATTTAAGGTCACCTTAATTAAGGACAAATGAATCTTTAGCCAGTCACTTTAGCACTCAGCAGTGGTGTATGAGCCTCGATTTTTAGCATCAGAACTGCATTTTATTAAACAACACTGGAACATCCCTTGCTCTGGGCAAAAAAAGTCATTAGTGCAGCTAGTTCCACCCCCTCTTAGGCGTTTATGTATTTGACTTGGAAAGGTGCATCTCCTTCAAAAGTGCCATGTTTGCCTTAAGGTATTCCAGACAAGTCAATTTTCTTTCCTAGTAATGGGAGTACATACCCTTTTGAAGTTTTGGAGTTTGTTGGTTTGGGTGGACTTTTTTCAAGAGTTACTCATGACTATCAGGTGGTTGGAAGTGTGATAATTAATTTTTAAATTACCAGATTAGATTTCTCTGTAGAGAGTGGGTTATTAATAGCTAAAGAGTTCAAAATTCTGAAAATCCACCCACAGTTGAACTGACATGCCAACATAAGGCTTATTTTGCCTTTGCTGTCAGCTTCTATCATTTAGAAGACTTATTATTCAGCTTTATAAATGGCAAACATCATTACAGCAAACCACTCTAACTTGAGTAAACTGAAAAACCTACATTTGGATCTTCACGGTTTAAAAAATCTATCCACTCAATAGCATAAAATCAGGATAAGCAGAGATAAATCAATTTATAGAAAATAACCCTTTTAGAAAATTTGTGGCATTGCCTCAGCACTGAATTTTTCATCTTATGTTACAAATTCCTGTATCTGAAACTGAATTTTTTCCCTGTTTACTCCTTCAGATGTTTCGGAAGTCATGCAAAGAACAGAACAAGGTTTTGTCCAAGCAGTTATCTAATTTTATGCACAAGTTATAAAACAAACTAAGAAACCACCTGCTATGGAATTTCTTCAGTACATGGAATACATGGCAGTACATGGAGTAAGAAGGCTGTTGGTATTCATCAATTATTTCAGTAATGCAAGACCTTGTTTATCTCAAAAAAGCTCAAGGAAAAGCCATTTAAAAACATGACAGTAATACAACATTGTAAATGTCAAAAAATGCTAAAATCAGGAATGTGCAGAAAACTACCTCAAGTCTGTATAAATTATATCAACACTTCCTCCATTATGCAAACAAGATTTTGAAGCATTATGCTATTACAAATTTTCTCCTAGTTTCTTCGTAATATTTATCATTCTTGCATACTTCATAAAAATTTCATTGTCACAGTGCTGCCAAACATCTTCATTGACGCATTTTTGTATTATAATTTATGTGGGTGAAATATTGCACATTTCCTTGTGAGGGGAAGAGGAAGGGCAGGCATTCATCTCTTCTCTGTGCTGACCATAGACAGGGTCCATGAGAATGGCCTGAAGTTGAGTCAGGGGAGGTTTAGATTGGATATTAGGAAAAGGTTCTTCACCCAGAGGGTGGTTGGGCACTGGAACAGGCTCCAGGGAAATGGTCCCAGCACCAGCCTGACAGAGTTCCAGAGGTGTTTGGACACATGGTGTGACTCTTGGGGCTGATCCTGTGCAGGGTCAGGAGTTGGACTCAGTGATCCTTATGAGTCCCTTCCAACTCAGCATATTCTGTGATATATTCCTTTCCAAAAGGTGCACAGCCTGCCCAAGATGAAATTCAGATAGGGGGAGAGATTAAGCTCTCTGCCAAAGATTGACAATATTTTAGCTACCGTTCTGATATAAGTCAAGTGGAAGATTCAAGTAAAATTCATCTAATATTAGCATAAATATCTTTCATAGATTCCCGAGCAGTATAAAAATAAATAATACAACATGAAAAAAAAAAGCATCTGATAGCAACAAATAATACTGAGAAGCCAGGAATTTGCAGAAAACTGGGAAGAGAAACAAAATGAAGCTGGAAAAAATCAGGAGAAAAAAGACAAAGATAATGATATGCATATCAGGAGAAAACTGTAGTAATGATAGTCCTCTTGACATTTTGCTACATGGGGGAAAAATAAAGTAGTGTTCAGAAAAACATGTGCTGTATTTAATCTGATACATACCATCCTTCTTTTTCTGCAGAATCCAAAACATTTTCCATTTCAATGATCATTTGCGAGGATGTCAGTAGTGGAGTGGTACTTAACATATTAAAAAATTAAAAGCAGGTGTTCTTAATTTCTGTGAGAATTTTGAAGAGGGTTGGCTGACAAGCTCTCAGCACTACTGAGAAGTGATTTTCAAAGCCTGAAACACCTGGGAAATTTTACAAGACTAGAAAAGAGCTGAAGTTACTTCAGCACTTAAAAATTCTAAGACTGGGGCTCACTCTGAGTGAAGTTCCTACCCAACAAGAGCATAGAGTATACTGATGAGAGCAAGGATGGGGTCAAGAAAACACTTCAAGCACTGCCACCATTTGAGATAACCTGGGCATCTGTACTGTGGCCACTTTGATAGCACTCTCAAATAAAATATTCAAACAGGAAATATTGCATTTTTTCAGTAAATTACTGATAGCTATGAAACATGAAGAAAAGTTTCTTGGTGAATTAAGCAATCTTTTCAAAGGGGAACACAAGTCTAGGTGTAAAAAAGCATCAAAAACCAGGTTTTCTGACATATTACACTTCATACAAACAATGCTGTGATTAAAAATTTTGAATTACTCAAAATAACAGCTAACTACATTAACTGTTACATCTCAAAATAAGGATGAGGAATCACTACTCAGGAGATGTACTTCTCTTGGAATCCCCAAGAATACCTCCTCAGTTCTACATTTTTATAGCAATTTTTAAACTAATGGCCTAGAAGAGAAAAAGAATTGAGTATAACATTTGTGAGGCATATACAAACTGAGGAAACCAAAAATTTAACAGGAGTAAGTAGTAACATAGAAAAACTTAATGAGCATAGTCAGCTCACATGTAGTTTAGAGCTTCATATGTGAAACACTGTATGTAGAAGCAAAGAATGCAGAGGGCTCCACGGGGGAAATAGTTTCTACAAAGACAGGTGAAGAAAGTGGTCAGGAGAAATGCTCAGAAAAATGCAATTAGGAGAATAATATGGTCCTGAGATGAGCAAACACAGGAATGCCAAGTAGAGAGGCTCAGTTACCAGCACTTGACCAATCTGAAATATCCACAACTTTGGAATGATGGTTGAATTGAAAAGGAGTCAGAGGCGCTGCAGGAATGATCATGTGCTTACAAAACATGCCTCATAGAGAGAGGCTCAAGGTGATAATTTACTTAGCTTGTCAAAAACAAGACTAAAGAACTGATTTTAGCATATGATTGAAACACTTAAAACCCCATAATTTTCATGAAGTTAAAAAAAAAATGTAAGGTGAAGATAATCACACTGTTAAAGACTGCCACAAGTTGAGATTGTAGTAGTGTGCTCAGGCACCTGATTTTACAGGCTCCCAAAGAGATGTCTCAGTTCAAAATCAAGTAAGCCTTAGTAAACTCTGACCTCCAACAAAACACACAAGTTACCAATAAACAACCTTCCTCCCCTGTCAGGACAATTTCTTTCTCACCTGGCCCTTCCATCTTCACAAGCAACTGTCCTCCCAGCATGAGCAGTGAGTGTCCACAAGGGCTACCCTACTGCATGTCTGCAGAACAACTCCACATGGCTCAGCCTTGCTGAGAAGGTGTGGGAGAGCAGGCAGTTTGCAGAAGCCCTCCTTCCCATGAAAACTCAGTACTTCATGGGGACCGGGCTGCAGGCCAGCCTAATTGCTCTGGCAGCACCGCCAGCTGACTGCTTCCTCCTGCTATTTTTCCCAGGGGCCCTTCGGCCCCTTCAGGCTCACATGACTTAATCAAACCTGAATGCCCTTCTGGAAGATATGCAAATTATTTTTCAGTCAGACAAAAGTGTTTTGGCTCAATACTGGTGTTACTAAGTGAAGTTTAATGATGTGCTATACAGGTCAAACTTCATGGCCTAATGGTACTTTCTGGCTATAAACGCAACAAGTGTATTACTCTCTAAAGGAGGTTTTAAAGCGAAATATTAATCTGTTCCGTACATTACCTAATTAGACTAGACTAAATATCAATACAAAGCACTAGGACGTGTATTTTAAGGTCAGGTTTGTCAGAGCCAGGATTTTTGCACTTAGTTTGAGTTCGGCCATGGGTGCAGAGTACCACACTCTGCATTCCACCTCTCTGTGACCTTGCACTGGCACATTTCAATGTGCTGTGCTGCGAGAAAACTAACTCAAGCAGCACAAGTACTGAATAGTTTGCTGCCAGTTTAGCATGCTGAGACAGATCAGCACAAGATGGAACAAGTGCTGGAGCTGCCATAAGAAGGATGCAAGAAGGCAGTACCTCACTAGCCAGCAATTAGATCAGGTTATGCTGACATGGTACTGCAGATTTAATTAAGGCATTAGTAAAGTCTCAGATGCATTCAATTCTGAGAAGACAACACCTTCACTTTCCAATTTATCTTAGGCATATGACCAGAATAGGTCTCTTTCCTGTCTAGCTCTTACCACAAGAAACTGAATCACTAGGATATCTTAAATGCTGAGCCTTTTTCCAGTGCAAAGCAGAATAAACCAACTATAAATGTTTCATAGCCACGTGAAGCATGGTGGTTTGGTTTTAAACCCATTTTAAAATATGATTGTGAAGAAAGAAAAATTATATTGCTTCCAAGGTAATGAAAGTACAATTTCTAAAAGAATAGGTTTCAACTTGCAGTATTCCTGGGTAACCCATTTGCACTGAGGGGTGGAACATACAGTCCTGTATATTTTCTTTATTTATATTAAAGACACAGTGTGGGATCATAACATGCATTATTGGAAACAGCACTTAACTGGACAACTCTACAGGACACACACATGTACTTTCTTGATTCTCTTTCACCTGGTAAGATCAACTGAAAAAAACCAAGGGCACTAGAGGTGTGCTTGGACACTAGAGGTAATGCTAAGGTAAGGATAGTGTCAGTTGTTCTTGTTACAATAAGGCTTCTGGGATAAAATACTAAGCATTTAACTGGGTGCAGGGATCAGTTCTTTCTAAACAAAAATGCTATCTCTATCTTATCCAGAAAGCTGCATGTCCTTGTATATATTACTAGAGTTAATACTACATAGAATGCAAAATAATTTGCTGTTTATTTACAATCACCCTTCCCAGATGTTAATGAATGACACCAGCTCTTCAGAGGGACAATTTGCTCTTCTTGCCAATGCATCTTTGGCAGACTCTGCCCTCAAAATAGAAGCTTTCAGGGAGGGACTGAAGCAAATGAGAGGGAATGCACAGGAGGATAGTATGATATGAGAAGAATGCTTGCAATTTTACACGGAGAAAACCCAGCTGCCAGTTATTCAGACGTTTGAACTCACGCACAGATACTCTGTTGTTTCATCAACACTTTGATACTCAGTGGCCAGGGAGCAGGTGCTCCTCTGTGCCCTAACCTGCTTATGCACTTCTAATCAAAAATGGCTGCATTAATAAATAATGCAATACATCATGCTTCATCCCACTCCCTAAAACTTCTCCATTACAACACCTTCACCTCCATGTTAGACAAAGCCTGTACAGACAATGTAGTTATGGGGCAGCTTCTTCAAACTCACCTGTGACTCAGGTAAAACATTCTGGAGTTGCTACTTTTCAACAAGAAAAATTTAAAATATTTAGAACTTTGAAACTCCTTCAAAGTCAGTGAAGTAATGTGCCTTTCTTTTGTTGTCTTGCAAGCTCCTGTCATGGTGCTTGTGGCCCTTTCCAAATCACTTGATGCTACTTGGAAGCAAAGGGATTGCATGCAGTAATTTTATCAGAATTTGTCTATTCAGTAAATCTAAAGCCTGCAACAATATGCATGCAAAAAGCAATTGACCTATTACAAGATTTTAGTGATCCCTAGATGTCTGCTGGTTCTCAGGCATGGAAGTCACATGCTAAAACTGTAGAAGATAACCAAAGGATGTTTTGTAGAGGTACCATCCAGACCAGGCTAAAAACTGCAGAACACAGTATCATTTCAGGTTCTCACCTGTACCTTAGCATAACTGGAAAAAAATTATATAGTTACACATGCAGAAATGGGAGAACAAATTCTACAACAACTTTCAAAGATATTAACTCTAGTAGAATTTGAAGTAGTTCATTTAAAGCCAAAACTGAATTCTGTGAAAAGTCACCCAATTGATTCCGAGCTCATCCCATTGAGATAAACCAATGTCAAGATTTCAGAGAAATCTAATTATGAAAGTAATCTAAGTTTCAAAAAAAAGCTTTAAAAAAATCAGTAGAAGTAGTGAAATTATAGAAGAACACTGTAATGAGTATATCTGGAGAATTTCCCAATTAGCAAAGGGAAAATAAATTCTTTTGTAGAAAAATTAGCAGTCTGCATGCTGCTCTGACTGCATTCAAGTCCCAAGAAGTTCTACATTGCACTTCCAATTCCAGCAGATGGGAGTCAGTCTCAGAGGCTGAACTGAAGGTATGTTCTGTGGGATGTTTTCATTAACAATTCTTTCTCAGTGTGATCACTTTTGCTTATTTGGTTTTGTTTCTCCTCAAAATCATCAAAGACAAATAAAATGCTATTTCTTCTTTAAGGCTCAAGGATAATAATATCTGTCAAATCTGCATTTACCTTGAAACCAAGTTCCAAGTGATCCAAACAAGGTTTCTGAAGAGCAGAAAAGTCACTGCTGGATACCTCAATGACTGAAAACTGCAGTATTTTGAGGAAAACTCTCTTGATATTTTCTTTAAATCATGTCTTCTGCAGAGGTACAATCTATTTAATTATTTATTAATTTTTTCTTTGTTACTCTATTTATTTTTGCTTGTATTTCCTCAAAAAGCTACTATAGTCTGAAAACAAGATTTTAGGATAACTTCTGGCTATAACTTGAACAATCACCTTCCTAGGTTGTAAGGAATATGTTTGATGACACAGTTAACTCCTTAAGGATTCAGGCTCCTCTACAGCCAATTACCACCACACTCCAGTTTCAAAATGAACACTGTTGTGTAACTTTAGGAGTTATGTAAATTCCTTTTGCTATGGTGCCTGTAAAAGATCCTAAAAAACAAATAAATAATTTTCTAAAGTGAGTTAACTTAGTAGCAAGCAAAATATCCAGTGTGTTGAGGCTGCTTAAGATATTAGATTAACTTAACACTTACTTAAGCTTCTTCTAAAAATAACTTAGAGCCATTGTTTAGAACTGACATAACAGTGAGAGTAGTCATATGTGAGTAAAAAGTAAAATTCTTCTCTACCTGTATCTCCGTTACATAAAAAATGCTCACAGAAATAAAAGGTAATTAAGACAGATTTGCTTGTGATGACACTTCCCTAATCTGAATTTTTACATTTTTTTATATGTTCAGTTTGTACCAATTAGAAACATACAAATATCCCCAAATTAAGTACTGGATGTATTTGATCAACACCTAATTTTTTATTTAACATTTAGCAAATGTTCGAATACAAAGAGAGTAAGAGAAAAGGCAAAGGAGGAAATGCTAAGAATTGGACTAAGAAGAATGGTACAACTCACACTCTTCTGAAACTGTTCCAGATCTGAAAGATTTCAAGACGATTCTGTACATTGTGTGTGACAATCCTGTGCAACCAAACCACAACAAACAGAACTTCCACTTTCATATTTACTCTCTGCAGGTTTGGTTAGTTTTTACATGAATAGCTATAACTCTTGAAATCCAGCTCTATCTATCATAAAGCCTTTTCTCCCTTCCTCCAAAATTGATTTTAATACCATCCAAAGAACTGTTAAAAGGTAGGAAAATTCCCATAGGGAAAAGCTTTGAGTCTGAACTGGGTGAGGGGAGGAGGAAAAAAGAGAAGAAAGACTGATATTAAAGGCTTTTTTATGTTAAAGTTTTTAAATTTCAAGTGTTTATAATGTTTTACCATTTTTTCTGTATTCAAAAAATATTTAAATTATTTTAATGGAAAGAAGCTGCAAGTTTACATGAATCTGTCTAAAATTAACTGTTAATCACTAACAAAAAAGTGAGAGTTCATTAAGGCCTTGATTCCATCAAATTTGATCTGTACAGATAGCTAAATACTCTTAGTTTTACTGCTCCAGCCACACTCGTATGTCCAAAGATTACTTAGTTCAATCCAACAGGTGTAACTCTACGTTATAAATAGAAAAATGAAGGTACAGTGAGATTAAGGGATTTGCCAAAGATATGGATTAACAGGATTAGGATTCAGGAGTTGCCATCTTGATTTTCCTTGCTTATCCCATATTTGCTCCAGCAAACTAAGTACAACAAGGACAGCAGAGAACAGAGGAAAATGGTGACATCTTCCACTTGGCACCAAGAAAAAAAAAGTTCAAACCCCTATTCAGTATCAGCTATCTGATTAGGAATGGCCTTCATGTACATCCAAAGCATGCCTATTATCAGAAATAATATTTTGAGTACACAAGAACTAATTTCATTTATTCTAAATCAGCATAAGACCTTGTAAAACAAAGCTCCAGGCTCTATGTGTGTATAGGGATGTTCCAGATAGATTCTTCTAACAGAAAGACAAAAGAAATAACAAACAAAACTTTCAGTAGCTGTATTACTTCTTTAAAAACTGCCTCCATTAGTAACCCTGTTTATTTGCTGCATCTGTGCATTGGATTTGTGTGGCAAGGTTTTGGTAGTGGGTGAAGACGGAGGGACAGTTTGTGAGAGAAGTTTTAAGAAGCTTCACCCCCAGCTGTGACAGAGCCAATGGCAGCCCGAACCAAGATCAACCACCACTGGCCAAGGCTGAGCCCATCAGTGACAGTGGGAGTGCCGCTGGGATAGTGTATTTGAGAAGGGGCAAAAAACCCCAAAACACAAATTGCAGAGCTGCAGCTGGAGAGAGAAGTGAGACTACGTGAGAGAAACAGCTCTCACAGAAAGGTCAGTGCACTAGGAGGGACAGGAGGTGCTCCAGACACCAGAGCAAAAATACCCCTGTAGCTTTGGTGAGGCAAGGAGGTACAGAAATCCAGAGTGAGGTTGAGCCTAGGAGGAAGGAAGGGATGGCTGGAAGGTGTTTTTAAGATCTGGTTCTCCTTATCCTACTCTTGATTTAATTGATAATAAATTAAATGAATTTCCACAAGTCGTGTCAGTTTTGCCCATGACAGTAACTGGTGAGTGATCTCCCCCCATCCTCATCCTGACTGCAAGCCTTTAGTTGTATTTTGCTCTTGATTCTCCAGCTAAGGAGGGGAAGTGAGAAAGCAGCCTTGGTGGGTATGTGGTATCCAGTTAGGGTCAACCCACCACAATCTGCTAAAGCTAACAGTGTTTATTTACCAAGAAACAGATAAAGAATAATTTACTAGATGTTTTTTCTTTAATATTAGTTCTGTAAGATATCTTAGTTGAGGTTCAGAGGAGATACTTGAAGAGATTACAAATTCGACTTCAGTGACCATTGATTTGTTTCTTAACTCCTCTAGTCCAGTAAGATTTAATATAGTATTCACTTCCCTTTGCTTTGCTCAGGGGATACTTTAGATACAAAAGCTGAGGAAGATTTATAAGGGACAAGAAGCATAATGGAATAAAAAACTTATCTAAAATGTATTCATGAACTTTACAGAATAGTTAGTGCCAGAATAAATTAACACAGCATCATTAGAAAGGCACATTTTGTTAAGGGTTTAACATACTGATCCAGAAAACAGAAAATGTTTGAAATGCAGAGTGAAATGTAATTTTAATGTTGCCTCTTCTCAAGATCCGAACTTAGAGCCTCAATGAAAACGCTGCTCTACCTAAACTCCTAGTGAAAACAACAGGAGAAGGATAGTGACCAGCAGCCCATCTGAACTATTCAAAACTACTCTATGGATCAGACACTCTCTGCTGACTACTAAAGAAGTGCATTAGATTTTGAGTTTGGGCATCAAACTTGTACACTCACAGGACAAGACAATGGAACAACCTACAACAAGAGACAAGCTCCTGCAGGTGTTCTTTCATTTTGGCTTTAGCTACACCATGCACATACTCAACTTTCCCATGGAGCAGCCTCTTCAGAGCAAATGCCAAAATCCCACTTTGCTGGGTTTGAGACCTAGAGTTCAGCCTTTAAGCCTGTTTTTCCAGATAAATAGCAAGATATGACATAGCCAGATCAAGTTCTAAGCTTCACTGTTTTACTTTTTAAATGAAAGAACTCACAAGATGGCCCTTCACAGAACAGGTATGTTTAAGAAATCTTTCACTAGACATTGTATGCAACTTGCTTAGTAGACTGGACCTAAGGGGAAAGAACAGTCTGCTATTTTATAAGGTGGTCCCTTGAAGAACAACATGCTTGAACAAGATTCTACTAGTTAGTACTTTGAAGCTAAGCAAAAACAACAAAAGACTGCAACCTTTGTATAAAAGGAAAATAGTCTGAATTTACAATGAGGGAAGATGAATAAAGAATATACTTCAACATATAAAGTAGTTTCTATTTTGAGCTCCTTCAAAAGGGAAACCTCTTGCTAGTTTTACTTCAGAACCCAGAAACTTCTGTACACCAAGATTGGCTTTCTAAGTGATAACAGTTACCAGCTAAGCACCAGACTGCTTAAGAGCCAAGGCACTTTCAGATGGTACACATTGGTATTGCACACACATGAAATAGCCTTCCCCTCGAGAAGAGAAAGAGTTATCAGGAAAATAATACTGAGCATGTGGTTCTACAACAGAGATAATGAACTTGATGACATATGTTAATTAAACTGATTTCTATCCTGCTCTGAAGACTTTGTTGAGAAAGTCATGTAGCAAAGGCGGCTGTAACATCAAACTTGAAAAAAACTACAAATACATCCTGCATCCTCCCACACAGCTCATGCACAGTGATCTACTATTCTGAGTAAGACAAATACTCTCAAAACATTTAAAAAAGAAAAAAAAAGATGACAGATTCTTACAAACAATTTATGTAGACAGTGTTGCTTCATACTAACATATGTGTGTTTTCCTACTTCTTTCACAGTAAAACAATCCTGTATCTGAAAAAAATACAACTTTAATATATAAAATTGAAGTAATATATCAAAAGGCCAAACATCTTGAACTCTGACTATGCAAACTTTAGCTAATTACATAATTTCCCTGTCTCACTTTCTGGAACTGTGAAGTGAAAATAGTATTGTCAAGAATTTTGGGAAGTTTCATTCCTTAATGTAAAATACCTGGAGATCCTTAGAGAGCAGGTACAGGAGAGTGTTATCAATAATCATCATTCTGAAATTAAGACATCACATTTGAGGTCCTGCCCATCACAGAAGAAAGCCATGAGACACTTCTCAGCACCTTAAGGACAATTACACTTGCTCAGTCATTTCAAGAGTTTGATAAGAGAAGCTTCCAATCAAAGTAGACAGAAAAAATTAAATTCTTTCAGAAATAAGCTGCAATATTAACTGCTCGCTATCCTATTCGTGTTAACTAGCATTTGATTTGCATTGTGACTTCTCACAGCACACCTATCCCTCTGCCAGCAGAATGAAGAAATACCTAATAGCAGCATGGGGAATGGGGATGACAAAGAGGAAACAAAGAAAAAGCTTTGTTTCTGACATCAGATAGAGATGCAGAGACAGCTTCACGCCAAAAGCACTGACAGCTTGACTTCTTTTCAGATAATGTTTAAGTTATTCTGGGAATTATATAAGGGAAATTTGACTGAAGAGTAGAGGAGCACTTTGAATATGCAATACCTTAACTCGAGCAGAAAGAATAGGGAGAAAAGTTGTAACAGATAAGTAGATACCATGGCTGGAAGGAAACAAGTATTTGACAAACTGATGATCAAAACAGAGATAAATAATAAAAAAATGGGCAGGTAAAGAGCTGACTAGAGCAGGGGATGAATATAGTTCACAATGAGTTTGTCCTACAACACAAAGGAACTAAAGGGGAACAGTTAAAATTCTATTCAGGATAATATTGTCTCTCCTGACATCTTTCCCTACCTTCCATGAAAATGATCACTAGTAACACTTTGGAACCTCACATACTTGCATTTCCAAACAGGAAAAAAAATTCTTTTCAAATGCTAAGTTTCCTTTAGGTTTATTGTGTACTCTGTGTACTCTCCAATCCCCCTTGATGCTATGGCTTCTGTTGAGAAATGCCAGGTTACTGCATTACAAATATTACCCAAGTTCTACTGGAGAATCTGTACAAATTCATTAAATTTGCTGATGTAAATTTTGACTGTTTGTGGGTCTGAACCTTAATGCAGGAAAACCTCAGAGAAGACAAGATTTGGCAAGCATCTATGCAAGCACTAGAATTAGCAAAGCTTTTATCCTATGGATTTTTGGATTTTGGCTAACTGATAGTCTAGGAAAGTGTGAACTTCTGTGTAAGCTTTTCCTGTGCCTGAAGCATTTCTAAGGTCTTTTTCTTTATACTTGAAAAACCATTCTATAAAAGTTTCAGAAATTTATCTACCTGGAAATTAGAAGGACCACAACCCTGGATTTCAAGAGAGCAGACTTTCATAGCTTCAGAGATCTCCTTGGAAGAATCCTATGGGATATGGCTCTAAAGAGAAAAAGGGGTCAAGAGGAGATGGGTATTTATGTATCTCTTCATCAAGATAAAGAAAGGTCCATTTTTCCAACAGAAGTTATGAGATTCATGCTTAGTAGAAGCAGAGAATGCAAATCACTCTCAGATCAGTTTATGAAGGAGGTATCATAGGCTGTACATTACCACAATCACATCCTGTGACAAATTCAAAACAGATCAAGCTTAACTTATAAATATTACCAACTACATTTCATGACTCATTTGCAGCTTACATGTTTTCCATAGGAATACCTTATTCCCATTTCACAGAGTATTAGTAGCATATCAAAGTACTAATCATGCATGCAGATCACTTCTGATACTCATCTAGGATCCTTGAAAGAGGCATAACAAAATATAAGCCAACAATCCTTTTCATCATATACAACAACTTTATATATTATCACATTGCTTTAAACCAGACTTAGAGATGTTTACTGAGGTAAGGCAATTTTAAAAGGATGCAAGAATTTATGTCCTTAATTCAACA
Source organism: Toxostoma redivivum (assembly GCA_013397375.1). Classification (NCBI taxonomy): domain Eukaryota; kingdom Metazoa; phylum Chordata; class Aves; order Passeriformes; family Mimidae; genus Toxostoma; species Toxostoma redivivum. The sequence goes on along the minus strand of VXBI01006449.1, from coordinate 346,571 downwards.
TCACACTTCAGTCAAACATGGACATACTGAATGGAACCAAGGCCTCAAAACCAAGTGCAAAGCAGGGACTTCCTGAAAGGTTTTAAGTTTCTAGGATCGATTTTTCTTGCCTAACAAGAAAAAGCTTAGGAAGAGTTCAGTAACATAGTTACAGAAACAGAAATTCAGCCAGTCCTTTTAAAAACACAGGGAAAAATCAGTTCCTCCAAAGAAATAAATGGCACTCCCAAGCTTATTTTATCAAAATAACTGAATGTAAAGCTTTTGTGAGTATAACTAAGAGATGAAGTGGAAGAACAGGGGGCTAGAAATTGTAGTTGTGCAAATTCCCAATGAACAAACAGAAAAAAAACTTCTAGATATAGGTCAGGTCTGCTTAATCCAATGAGAGATACATATTGTACAGTCAGGAGCATACTATATAAATCAGTTGGGTTAATTTAGGAAAGCTAGGAAGTGCATGAGTAGTGATGGAAACTATAAATAACAAGACCATGAGAGAGAAAAGCTGAAGAAGAACCTGGGATGATGAAGAACAAAAATTATTTGTTCAGAGATTTTTTGTGCAGTTGGACAAAAAGGTAGTTATCTCTTCACTTAAAATGATAACTCCTAGTACCAAGGCTATGTCAAAGACTTAATTGTATGTGTGTAAAGGAGAGTCCTTACTCTTCTGTTCATGCTGAACACACATTGCCCCTTCACAGTCTTCTTCCTCAGATTGCACCTACACAGCTCACAGCAGCTCAACACAGAGATGCCAGAGTTTATTCCACAGAAATGAGTGCAGACACACCATAGCAACACTCCCCATGTCAGCTGATCTGCTGAGACATATCAGCTAGGTTCAGGCTGCTGTCAGAGCAATGTAGCTCTGCAACCTCCAGGTCCCAAGCTGAAGATAGTGTTTGATTGAGATAGTGCTGAATTGTACCATATGGAAATACAAACCCTGAGCTTAGTTCTCTGTGTAAACATTGCATTACACAGCATAGACACACACTTGGGCAGAAGTATGCTTTAAGGTTCACAGAGAAGGGATGAAGATAATGCATTCCTCAGTTTAGGCACTTTCACCTCTCAGGGCAGACTAAGAGCCAATATTGGGCTGAAAGCAGATGTGGGCTTCACAGAGACTCTTCTCTTAAAACCTCTTTGCAGAAAGAGTATAAGGAATTGAGATAAAACAAGGTTTTCATCTACTTTCTCTACCTCTCTCCCTTTCAGCATCTCTGCTGCTGAAGAACAGATCAGCAATATCATAAAAGATATTAATTAATGAAACTAAGGCTTCATAGACATTCTACTGGATGATTGCCTATGCATATGAAGTGTGCATCTTTCAAGACATGTCACAAGTGAGAGAAGAGATAGAACAAATTTATTTAATATAAGAAACATGGAGCATTCAGAATCTCAGGCCAGGTCAAACAATCTAGAACTAGTTTTGTTCCAGGGAACTTCCCCACAATTTGTAATATTACATCTTCAAGACTATATTGGAACCTAAAAAAAGTCTTAATTAAAAAAATCCATTGCAGTTGGTTTGAATAGGAATACTGTCATAGGGATGGGAAACTTGCCAGAAGACTGCAAAGCAAATAGTAATAATAATTACCAGTTGAATTTTGGATAATTGCTTAGCAGAATGCAAGAGTGATCACTGCTTATTTAAATGTTTTGCTCAACTGGAACAAAAAGTAAAGAACATATTAATTTAATTTGCCAATGACACAACCAGCAAAGAAGTGTCAAAAGCCACAAAATAGCCAGAAAACATTAGAAAACAAACAGAAAAGTTTATTGGTCTTCAAAAAAAGAAAAATCTAGAAAGATATACATCTGGAACATGAAATTGAAAAAAAACATTTGAATATTAAGAAGAGCTGGTATATGTTCAGAGATAGTTGAAAAAGAAATATGATACTGGGGTGAAAAATAAACCCCAAACCAGATTAGACAAGGAGGATTTTCAGTGTACTACATTTAATTTCACAAACTGCCTTGACAGAGTGGCATGAACTGAATTCAGAGAGAGACCAGCTGAAGACTCCATCACTGAGCCACTTCTACAAATGATTACTGCAGTGCATTTTAGATCTATGTAATGCAGATGTTTTAACTTACGATGGCTTGTAGATATATCTCACCATCTCTAAAATGTAATCCTCCACTTATTTCTCCCCAGCTTCAGAAATCCTTTGTCCTGATACTCCAGAGTCATGAGTGCTTCCAGGCAGAGCTACATTGATAAATCTTAAATAGCAACAGCTGTAACTGTAGCACGAAGGAACTACGACATTGAGTAAGGTTGGAGATCAATCATTTCAGCCAAGGTTATTTCACTGCAGAAAGAACTTCCAGAAAACACTGCACTAAAATTCACAGCTTACTTACCTTTAAGACATGCTCTGAGACCCCACTGATTCATAAAAGATTTCCTACAATAACACGGTATAAAAGTCTGATTTGGTTTTAATAACAAAAAGGAAAGGAAAAAAGATAAAAGAGTCAGATATTTACTGTGATCATCACTGGATTGTTCTAAACATCTCACTTAGAGATTGGCTAAGCTGAAAATGGAGATAGTCTAAAAGCTTACAAGGGAGTGAGTAAAAAAAGGCAGAGTAATTCAATATAAATAATAACATGTGGAAGCATTAGAATGATACTAGCAAAGGAAGGGATTTTGTAACCTCAGGAAAGTAAACTTGTCAGCAAAAATGCATTAAAATAGCATCTTTCAAAACTGAGCTGGGAGAACAGCAGTCCATTTAGCTCTTATCCTTCTCCAAGTTACGTGAATTATATAGATAAGACATTTCTTTAATTTTTGTAAGGAATCAAGTTTTCCTGGCAAACTCAAGTAGAGCTAGTCATAGAGGCTTAACCACTCTTCTCATTTCATTACTTAGCTTGTGTGCTTGGTTGTGGTAAACCTCCCTTTCCACAAGCTCCAGAGACAGCTAGGCTTCCAATTTCCTAATTCAAGTGTGCAGAAGCAAAGAGGTAGCCATCACATGATGTGATGGATGTGAAAGAAACATGGTCATTTAATAAGATTTTATTTCAATATGAACAGTAACAGTACATTTTGTCTGAAGGGGAGGCAAGTGTCTGCAAAAAGGTTTCTCAGGCAATGTAGTCTAACTGCTGCTGTAAAAATGCAGAAGTTTTACATTTCAGTGCTATATCTAAGGTATCAAACAACAGCTATTTTTGCTGGAATCAGTTCTAACTTAGGAGGGGGAGGAGGTGCAAAGAAAGAAAAAAGAGAAAAGCTGTTGAAAAGCACCAAAGAAAGCTGGGGCTCTAGAAAAGAAGTGCCAATGATTCTGACTGAGCTTTCTGTTCGTTTCTCAGTACATCAGGCCTGGAACAAGTTTCTCAGTGCAAAATTTCTCTAATTGGCTGGAAAGCATTTAAGGAAAAATCTTTTTAATTAAAAGCAGAGAACCAACAAGACATGAAAGCCATGGGGGTTGGGAGAGGCATATGTTGACCTTATGAGGCTTCACAGCAGAACTCTGCAGGGGCCGTTTAAACTGAGAAAGCACAGTTTTAATTAAAGAGTCCTGAGGAACAGACAATTCAAAAGAGCAGGTCAGATAGATTCCATGAGGTCAATTTAAGCACAAGCAGAGGGAAAACAAGACTTCTGGCCATTCTGCCTTCCTCTGGGAGAAATCTGTTGCTAACTGATCATTATGCTTCAACAAACACTAGCTGTCCTCTAACCACCTCTGTGAGTGTTGTGTATCATTGGTACAAGTTAAAAGGAGGGCACAAAGGGTTAGAGTGAATGGGGTAACAGACTAGTGACCTCTCACTAGGGGGGTTCTGCAGGGCCCCATCTTAGGCCCAGTTCTCAACATCTTCATAAATGACCTGGATGTGGAACTCAAACAAATCCTAAGTTTGTCAATGACATTAAATTGGGTGGAGTTATTGACTGTCTCAANGAGCCAGGCACTGATCTTTCTTGGGACCAGGGACAAGACTGAGGAAGACATGAGAAAGATGTGCAGGGAGTCAGGGAGGTTTAGATTGGGTATCAGGAAAAGGGTTCTTCACCCAGAGGGTGGTTGGCTCCCCAGGGAAGGGGAGCACCAGCCTAATAGTTCAAGAAGTATCTGAAAAACTCTCTCAGGCATGTGGTGTGATTCTTGGGGTTGTCCTGTGCAGGGCCAGGAACTGGAATCAGTGATCGTGATGGGTCCCTTCCAACTCAGCATATTCTATGATTCTATCATAAGAAATTCTGTTAAGATTTTTTCACCAAGAAACCTCAATTTATTGACAATGGATCATATTCGTCTGTTTCCTTCTAGTCCTGGTATTACATTCCCAGTGCATGGAATCCCAGATATGCTTATGTACACTTGAAAATAGAACTCTGCATCTTACTAAGCTTTTAAAACCACTGGAAAATCCTGTAAAATAGATCCAGCATATCACCAAAAAGAAATCCTCTTAAGAAAAAATAAACAAACAACCCCCCCAAACAACAAACTTTTCTTTACTTTTTGAAGTGTTACCGTTACATTTATTGAAGCTAGTAATTCTCCCTAGCTATTTAGAGACAAAAGAAAAAATCTAGTCTCCAAACAAAAGGACTTAAAAAGGTCAATGTAATCAGAACCCATCAAGTAACAGAGCTAACGTCATAGAAAAATAACATAAAATCTGCTATATTTCTCCATGAAGAGCTATTTCCCAGTAATTCAAAAGGATAAGGAATTAAGTAGAAAAGTAACATCTACAGCAATTTCCCAAGAGAAACAGTAATGTTAGTGCATTTCAAGTACTGTATACAGGGTTCTGCACACACACAGATTGTTACACTTAAGCACTGCTTGTGTAGAGACAGATTTCTCTATTACTGGCCATTTGAGAACTCATGGCTAGATGCATCTGCCTGGGTGAATGACATGCACATTCCAAGTCAAGGCATGGTCAAGACTGACAAAGCAGTAAATTTCTCTGCATCAAGGAGAAACAGCTAGCAGCCAGATTAAGCAACCACTTAATGTATTTGTGAGATTTTTTTGGTGTGTCTACTTTTCTAAAATCCCAGTTATACACTCAGAAGTGAAAAGATGGGAGTTTTGTTTGTTTGGGGTTTTGTGAGTTTGTATAAGTTAGGAAATTGTATAATCTTAAATTTTTAATATTCTCCCTTGCTTCCCTCCAGCCAGGGTACAAGCTTTGATGCAAGTTATTTATTAGGTGGATTTACATCCTCATAGGGTTGGCATTTATGTCATTTATCAGGGATACCCTTCACAGATGGAGAAAATTAGAAAAAAGCCACCACTCACTCCTAAAACATGAAACTCAAATCTGGAATGAAATTTAAAGTAAATGAGAGATAGGGAAACAGCAGCTAATACTTTTATGACAAAGGAATAAATAAAACCAAGAACATCCTAGAAGACATGGAAGTTAGTGAATGTAATACTTCTGACAAAGGAAGACAAAAGATGCCTTCGTAGTTCTTCCCAGACATAAATCAATGACAAAGAATGGAGCAATCCCTGCCCAGAAACAAACCCCGACAGAAAAATGGGGCAGATCAGAATCTTGCTGCAGAAATCTAAGGGTTTATTTTCATCCTTTTCTGCACATAGAAATTCTAATAATATAAAGCAGCCATTTGGTGATTAACACTCCATATACCTGACATGGGGCATCAAATGCAAATTCTAGTTCAGGTCTCAAAAGCAATATTCCTATGTTAGCTAAGCTATATTGCTAATTATTTCAGAAACAGCAGGTTGTTTGTCTCATGCTCTGTTGCATAGTATATAACCATAAGCAGAATTTCTTACCAGGACTCCATAACTTACCTACCTCCTTGTGGTGGTTTGACCTGGCTGGACACCAGGTGCCCACCAAAGCTGCTCTGTCACTCTCCCCTCAACTGGACAATCAAGAGAAAATATAATGAAATGCTCATGGGGCAAGAGTAGGACAGGGAGAGATCACTCACCAGTTACTATCACAGGCAAAACAGACTCGACTTGGGGAAATGAAACCGAATTTATTACCAATGAAATCACAATAGGATAGTAAAACCTATCTTACACCTTCCACTCAGCCCTCACTTCTTTCTGGGCTCAACCTCACTCCTGATTTCTTCATCACCTTCCCACCCCTAAGTGACAGGGAGACCAGGAAGTTTGTCACACATTGTCTCCACCATTTCTATCCCCTTGATCTCTTCCCTGGCTCCAGTATGGCATTCCACCCATGGGAGACACTCCTCCACAAACTTCTGCAGCATAATACCCTAAGGGCTGCAGCTCATCATAAACTGCTCAGAGTAGGTCTCTTCCATGGGGCACAGTCCTTCAGGAATGCACTGCACCAGCTTGAGTCCCCTGTGGAGTCACAAATCCTGCCAGCAAAGCTGTTCCAGCATGGCCGCCTCTCTCCAGGTCCTTCCAGGAGTCTGCTCCAGCATAGGTTTCCCATGCAAATACAGCTAAGAAAAAAAATCTAGGTCTAGTCTATGCCTGAGTGTGGTAATGACCAATATTTCACCCACCACATTGCACAGGTTCAGCTTCTCAGTAAATGGGTTTAATCCTTAAGTGGCCATGAATGTTATGAGTTTCCCTACACATAGGTATAGCAAAAAAATTCCATAAAATAAAACTGATATGAATAATATCAAGGTTCTTGTCCATAACTATGGGTAAAGAACCAAAGAAATTGGACTAAGTGGATGAAAATACTGTCAGTAATTTATCTGAAGTGATGCATTTCTGTCTCTAGTTATTGTAAAAAGAAAATATATGTAGATGTATAAATATACAATTAAACATGTAATATTTACTCAGACTAAAACGTGAAGCAACTGAACTTCAAAAGTTTGAAAAATATACACTGAAATCCTTTTAGGCCATAACCAGAGCTTAGCAACATCCACCAGAGCTTTTGTTCCTGTGCTTATTACCCTTTCTCTTCAGAGTACCTTGGTGATTACACTTTCTTCCACGGCCTTTCCCATACTCACATAAAACTACTAAAAGTTAAACAGAAAGGAGGTATTATGAAGCTAAAACTTTTCCAGTCTTTTCAACAAATCCAGGTGCCCTTCATGTGGCTGAGGTCGATGCTAGATAAATGAAGCCTGATGAAAACTTGCACTGAGAGTACTGTAATGGATACTTTGCATCACAGAGCTGTTTCTCAATTTTTCAATATGGTTTACTACTAACAGCTGCCGTTCTGGTGGATGACTTCTTCACTATTATCTCTAAGTCCACCATAGAAATATGTTCTAGGAGTCTACATTTTATTTTCCTGACTATGACCTGATCTCAAATCAGACATGTCCTTACTGCATGCTGTTAAATTAGTGTCATATAATCTACCTGAAATCTTTAAAATATTATCCCTGAACTAAAGTAAATTATTTATAAAATAACAAAGTAGCCTTCACTGGGAAGAAGGTGTTACAGATAGCATAATCAGTTACTTCAGTAGCTTACTACAGATTTTGTCATGTTTAACTATGATTGCTTAATTGCCAAAGATCTAGATGGCATATGTCAAAAAGGTCTTTATTCATGGTCTGTCAAATTCTGTTCATCAAAAGCAGAAGTGTTGCAAAGCTTAGCCAGAAGGCAAGGTTTTATCTATATTGAAGAGATGGCTCTAGTCTTTCCTGCAAGAAGAAATGAGGCTAAATAGCCTGAAAAAATGAGTCTTACAGTAAAAAAAACAAAACCCACCAACATTTATATTTGTGCAGCAACTTTCAGCGTATTTGCTTAAAATACTAAATTAAAAAGTAAAACAAAACATAATTTTAGTTGCATGTAGTTACAGGAGTTTATTTTGAACTCTGGCCAGTTCTGTAATACCTAATATACCAAGTGCAATATAAGAATAGCTAAACATGATAGCACAGAGCTGAGTATTTATTTTGGCACTGGAGCTTTTTCCTTGTGGGTAGGGCTGGGGAAGAGGTCACACAGTTGTCAGTGGTCCCTCTTCCACAGCCATCATGATTGTGCAGCATCAGCCAGGAGCTGTGGCAGGACTACTCAGGCACAGCTCAGGTGGCAGCGTTAACCACCCCACACTGCTATGAACCCAGCCTCCTGCAGGCTCCTACTGCAGGCACTCAGGAGCCCAAGTGGCCGAGAATCTCAGCACCTCCTTCCCTCATGCTCCCAATATTCTAACCTTCTCTAGGTCCCAGCCACCAACCTCCAGAACATTTTTTTTCCTATCCATCTCAGTGCACAGGCCCACAATGTCCTCCCACTGATCTATTGTTACTTGACACACTGTTCTGTAACAGAAGGAGCACTGGCAACCAGGTGCTTCTACACTGCTATATTCTGGGAGCCATTTTTAACCATTCCACAGGGAAATGCGATGTTGCCTCCCCATTAATAATGTTAGAATATTACAACACAGTGTGAAGGGTCAGTATTTGTAGTGCATTAATAGCCTGGCTAACAGTTTTCATGTGAAGGTAGCAGGACAGCAGCAGCAGATGCTGGAATACTTGCCTCCATTTTTGCCCACGGTTCGGAAACACCTCCAGAAGGTCCGAAGAAAAGACGCCCTGTTATGAGGGGTGGCTTGAACAAAGCTGAACTCACGGAACAAAATGTGTGTTCCTTGCCGCACGCTGTTAAAACTGTGGACATAAAGTCAAAACAAGAATGTTAGAAAGCTGAACCAACATGAATGTTCTGGGAACAACTAGAACAACAGCAAGAAAACCACTGGCCGTTACATTTTGTGAAACCAAATCTCAAAGTTTATACCCATCTGTTCTCTAGAGAGAAGACTATTTGCAAAAGCCACACATTGAAATTTAATTATAGGAATTAGAGGTTTGTGAAAGTAAAATTCATTCTAAAGAAACCCAGCAAAGAGTGTCCAAGACCCACTTATTTGAAAACAGTCCATTGGAAAATGGCTCGCCAAGAGTTACTGTTGTTTATTTGACCAGAAGATGCCCTTTCTTTTAGTACCATTTGAACTTCACTGCTATTTTCATTACAGTTTTCTTTAAAGCCACCAAAAATAATCCCCTTTAAGAGAAGCCTCAAGATATCATTTCTAGGTTACTGAAAATTGACTATTGGATGTATAAAATTTATTGCAGTTGTGATGAAAAGCAGATTGACACATTACTAAACAAAATTTGCACTAATGCATTTTGAAAAGAGTAGCTGGTCATTATAATGGATCTTAATTTGATGCTCATGTTTTTGTATTTTAGTATAAATTTCTAAAATATGAGTTGTAAGCACTTTAGGCTAACTTATTACAGCAAACATTTGTCTTACAAAGGTTTCTCTGAAGTGCAGGAAGTTCTCCTTTGGGCATGGTAAAGCTCAAGGTACAAGAACAAAAGAAATGCAAATACAAACATTATATACCAAAAGGTATAATGACAGGATTGCCTCAAAGATAGATTTTCTGCATTTCGCTCGGCATCATGCAAGTGGGACAAAGCTTTGAAACACTCCAGAGAGATCATTAAAACATTCACTTGGGACAGAAGCTTAACCCTCCCTCACAGGAGAGATTTAATGAAAAGACAGAAGTTTACTTTCATCACAGCAGATCCTCTCCATAGGTAGCATCTCCACAACAGACAAAAACCAGTGGTCAGTGTGAACCCGCTCAGTTTGCAATTTTAAATCACCTCTTTAAATATAAAGACTTTAAATCACTTTTTCCTTCAGAGTACAGAAAAGGGTCTCACATTTGAAAGAGAATAATACCAGACAGAGTTGAGTAAAATTTAAAAAGTCATGTAACAATTGGGTGTGGGTGTGTGTGTCTGTATGGAGAGAGCCATTCAATTTTTACAAAAGGAATCACAATTTCTCCTTTTTAATATCCTGGTTTTCAAACACATGCGAGCAAACAGAATCTGTTGTCATGTGTTGAAAGATAGTACAGAATAGAGTTTCTAGCCCCCTTACCCAGAAGGAAGTGTAACTCAAATAAAACAAGTACAATCACCTTATGATTAAGAAACACTCGTGACAATTGAATCCTGGAATCAGGAATATTCTTTCTGTAAATATTGTGGACAAATACAGTATTTCATATTTATGAAACCTTATTCATGCAAAGTAAAGCACAACCATTGTCTCAAGAGATTAAAGTAAATAAATAAATCATGTCCTGGATCAAAATATGCCAAAATTACATGACTATCATTGCAAGTAAAGAGTATTCATTACAAAGTGCTGTCGCTCACTGCCTTAGAGTGAACAAGTTCAGAGTAAGGTAAAGTAACTTGCAAAAAGTCCCACAAGATGCCTGTGAAAAAGCTGGAAACAGAATTTCAGATCTTCTCTCCCAAACCACAGCCTGCACAACTTCTTTCATTTCTGATCTGCATTGTTTCACTGATGATTTGACAGACTGATAGAGAGAAGAAGGATATAGATAAAAAAGAAGAAACTTGGTGTAATAGAAGAAGGCAGCTTTCAGAATGATAACACACAGAAGGGAGATGTTTTGGGAGAGAAAGAAAATGAAGGCATAATGATACAATTAAATGCACCAAATTATGCTGCTCAGAACATCTACAGAACATGCAAATTTTGGAAGCAGATCCTGGCACAATTGTAACAGAAAGGTCCAGACATGAAGCTAACGTGCTACTAATTCACAGCAGACAGCCCTACTATATTACTCCTTATTTCTAATAAGCAAAAACTCTAGTCACTTGCATTTTCAGCATGGGATGGCCCTAAACCTACCAGGCAGATGGGTATGATATCATTTGTTGCTTACTCAGTTAAAAGAGTGGGTGGATATGCTGGAACATCAGCACACCTGGATGTGCTGACAGCCAAGTGCCGCCAGCTAGTTGAGTAAAGGAGGATTTTGGTTAACTATACAGTGGAAGGATTTTCCCCCAAAAGCTCAAGATTGCAAGCTTGGGAGTCAGAATTTTATCCCAGTTAAAATGCTACATTTCAGGCACCCGACTTCATAAATTCCTTTTCATAAATAGTAAAAGTTCAGCTGAAAGGAGCCAGCCCATGATGGAGCTATCCAGCAAGCAGCCCAATAAAAAATCTATTCTCAGACAGGTTCAAGATCACTACAAGGGACAAGAAAACTATATATTTTGAATAAACTATATATGTTGAAATTCCTATATTATGGGTAAATGGGCAGTACCAAAATAACTTGGCCACCTTTTTTTTTACAACTGCTCAGAGATTAAATTACCATTAATGTGGCAATCTTACAGGTAAACATTGCTGGAAGAACGAAAAATTATGACAACCCAAAGTTATTACAGGTATTCCAACAGTAGGTAGGGCATATGACCAACATCTTACCATGATTTTTATATACAAAACATGCAAACAGATGTTTTTTCCAATTCCTTTTGAATACAAAAATGAAACAAGCTGCACTCAAAGGAATGGCTTAAGCAAGATACCAACAATAAAGGAAAAAAACTTTAACATTAAGGTCAATCATTCTCAGCAGTTGTCCAGCTGCTGAGATTCTTCCCTTTGGATTGCTCAGTCTTCCCTCTATCTGTCCTCCTCTCACTGAACAGCTCATACTGTTAGCAAAGTTAAGTGGTGAGAGCTTTTCAGCACATTTAAAGAAGAAAGACTTAGGAAAAACCAGGGTACCTCAACAAGTTATTACTTTGTCCTCAGTCATTTAGAAATGGGTTTGGGAACCCAGAAGCAGGGAAAATAATTTTTCACGTCTCTGGTTAACTTCTCTTTTTCCTCTGTTAGGCATTTAAAGTGCAGCCATCTGCAAGAGATTCCTTCCAGAAGAAAGCTTTCAACAACTATGCTAGTCTCCAAGCCTCCTATTGCAAACCTAGTGATTACTTCAGTCCTCTACATTACCAGTAAATAGAGCAGGCAAATTAGAAGAGTAACAACAGTTCCTAATTATGTGATTTTATTTGTCTTGCTGAAACCAAGACTACAAATTGAATTGAATGTTCATTAGTTAACACCAGTTTACTGTGAGCATTCGTATTTCGCACAAGAATTGTTAGGTAACTGGATACTCTGTTAACAAAACAGCTTTTTCCATTCCCTTGTGAGAAAATCCTGAAGAGAGAGAAGAACAAAGCAAGGTTCTCACTTGATGGGGATGCCTTAAGAAATTCTTACAGTAGGGGCTTCAGGATGCTTTCTCACTCCTTCCTGTGCCCCAGAGCACTCAAACCCCAGAGCAGTCTCCTCCAACAACACTGCTGAGAGGGCTGCATCTTGCAGCATACCCAGGCTATGCTTGTGGGATGGCACATACACGTGAGGGGGAAAAAAAAGGTTTGGGAGGAGACTGTGATACAAACAGCCCCAGCTCTCAAAAATGACTTTGCTGGGAATTGTAGCACTCAGGTGCTCCTTGTCTGAACAGAGCAGCTTTCATAAGGCTTTGTCTTTTGTGTATTTACATTTCGGCAACCTGCCAGAGTTCAGAAACTTTCAAGCACTCTTTTCAAACCTTTGGACTTCTAAATAGATTGTAAAAGTCCCAGGATGCTATGGTAACATCTCAATTGAAACCCATTATAGCAGTTAGCCTCTGCCTGCTGAACTCAGGCTAAGCCAAATATGCACAATGCAGTCCCAAGTCCTGGAGAAGGATGGAAGAGCTTGCCAGGACCCTGCTGTACCCCTAGCAGGTGCCACCTTTGGTTACCATGCAAAGAACTGAACAAGCTTACAGGACCAAATGGAAAACAAGGAACAATAACAATTTTTCTTTAATTGACAGCATTACTGCTTGTGTTTCCTATCAAGAGCATGAGGAAGAAAAAATTTTGAAGGCTTCTTGAGCACAGAACCATTTACACACACACACTCCCCCACACCCTTTTCTTGCCAGCTACACAAGTGTCTAAGTCATCAAAACAGCGTTGAGTGTCTCAAGCAAAACTAAGGTAGCCTCAAAGGCTGACCAAAATGTTTTTCTGTAGAGAAAAACAGTGCAGAGGATTTGATGTCAATATTATGGGCATCCCAGGATTTGTTTTTTCTTGACACATGCTCTGGACTAGTTCTAATCTAGTCCCATTGACTGAATGCTCATTTGCAGAAGGAACACATCTTCCAGTTTAGCTCCATCTGAAAGAAACCCAGAGCTCCAAGACTGCTTCATTGTGTGAACTAAAACACAGTAAGTAGGGATAACCAGGAGTATTAGGATTAGGGACCATGCTACAATGGGTAACAAAGAACTAGCTCTAGCAATAAAAAATACTGAAATACAAAAGGCTTTAAAAACAGGCTATTTCTGTTGTTCAATAACTCATCCACAACAGAGCATCCCCAAATGACTCACTGCACTTGAGCCCAAGGCTATGCTCTGAGATAGCAAAGTGAGGCTTACCTTGCCTAGAAGGAACCCTGAGAGGGAACACAAAACTGGAGGCATAACTGGGTAAAAAAACAAAAAATCACTATCACTGTTGTACTAATTAAATTACTGCTGTATGAAAGTAGTTTAAGATAATTTTATTCTTCACCTCTTGGTTTAATTGTACTACAATATTTGCAATATTCAGATGAATCCCTGGACTGTTTTTTTAGGTATCTCTCTTGGAAGGTAGTGTAGGACCATGAGCATTACTCAATTCAAAGCCACTGTTTCAAGTGCTTTTTTAAATTCCACAGATCTTAGAACTTGGGACACTGAGGTCAGCCTCAAGGAAACCACCATCTTTCTCTAACGAAATTAGCAGATTTTTTAGACATTTCCTCGGATATGTGTTAAGACAAAACAGATGCTAAAAGTTATTCCTGATGACTGGCTTTAAGAGAAAATAGTTGGTTTTTCTAACAACCAGGCAGATAGGAAATCATTAACACTACAAAATTTTGGCAAGACTAGGTGCTACAACACTGCAAACACAGAGACTGAATTTTTTGAGATCCTTTCTGTCTCACCCACTCAAGTTTACTTCAGCTGATGGGTGTGGAAAGAGGGAAAGGAGTGACACAAATTTTAACTATGTGTTTTTCAGACTTCTTGATATAGGCCAGGAATCTCTGTATTCATGGCAGACTTAATACAGGTGGTACAGAGACTATCCCATGTACTGGGATGAAGAAAATTAACCACAGCACCTGTGACACAGCTCAGAGTAGGCAGTGAACAAGCTTTTTTATGTTGCTTTGTAGCAAATCAAACCCTCTGAGACCAGTTTACAGATTCTGGAGAAGGAAAGGATTAAAGGAGTTGCTGTGCTTGCTTGTTATTACCCAGAAAGCCTTTATCTTTTTTAGAGTCCCTCTCCCTTAATTTTTTATATGCTAGGTCAGTAATTTAACACCTCAAGGCTTGCACATCACAAGCTAAAATGACCATATTGTCTTGAATTATTAGCCCAGGATTAAAAAAAAAAAAGAAAAAAAAGGCAAATGGGGAGGGGTGGAGACACGGGAATCTTTAAAAACAGAGACCTTTTGATCAGAGCAGCATCCTGCAGTTTGCTGTAACTCAAGCTGACCATTCTTACGTAGCAGGAATTAAGGACTCCCCCTGCCAGGCAGGGCCCTATTAAAACACAATAGCTGTTTGAAAAGGGTAAGCAAGCTGATATGGATATAATAGGCCACATATTGGGGCCCCTTTCTACTGTGAAATAAAGCTGCTTCTTAGAATTATGAGCTGGGAAGCCTAGTATTCAGGAAGATGGGAAAGGGCATACAATGAAAGACCGTAAATAGCCCTGCAGAAGCCCTCCAAGGTGCTTAAGGGAAAAGCAAAGAAGCCTTCACAGATAAGCATCAATCACCCATGACCAGCTCTTTCAGACGGATCAGGTGCAATTTCAGACTACACGGTGTTTCAGCGAGTCTGGGGAGGCCTCGCTGGGATAAACAGATTTAGTTTTTACAGTAGGGAACCGTGTAAGTTGCACACCACAGGAACAGCTGCATGAACACCATTATAACTAGCTTTTATGGAGATCACTGCAAGCTGCTACCCAGCTTCTCTCAAAAAAAACCTTCATTTTTCTGCTCAAACCTAAACTAAATACATAAATAATAAACCAATCCAGAATTATAACAGCACAAGGAAAACTGATAACTCACCCGCTAATCTATTTAGTATTTGTTCAAACTGGTTCAACTTGACATTTCTGAACTGCTATAACCCTCTGCATTCTGAGGGTATGGGAGATGCAAGTCCTCTGTTAACCTCATTATCATACAGCCATGATCTCCATTCTTTGGCTTCCATTATTAACCAACAAGTATTTCTGTCCTCCCTGTCATGCTGTGGAATTCATTCACTAGCTTCAAGATGCCACAGAAACCATACCATGAACCTGTGGCAAGGGTGATGGCACAAAGATGAAAAACACTATTAAAAACACAAGGTAATATTCTGATTTCCTCCTGCCTAACAGTTCAGAAAGTAGCTATGGAATTGACATCAGCTGCAGATGGATTTTGATACCAAAGAATAAATGTCCACCAAAGGAGGAGTATGGATTTGAAAAATATTGAGGAACTGCATCCATCTTGAACTCCTAAGATCAAAGTAAAATGCCAAGTAAAGACAAATTTACTTCTCAGAAAGTTGAGGCCAAAGTGTAAGTACAAGTAAGAGCCTGCTTGCTCCATTCTGCATGAATTCTCCTGTTGTAAGATAGCTCCATGTTTTATAAATTAGACTTTTAGTTACTTTAAAATCATGTTATGACTGTGATGACACACACAAAATACTGAAATATAACGGAATACATGTTCCGAAGAGATTCAATAATGGTGCCATGCAAACAGATTCCATATTTGCTCTTTCAGTCTTGGTTTGAGGGAGAATTTCAGAAGAAAAAAATTACAACTGGTACTCTCTCACCTATTCAGTTGCCTTGGCAAGAACTATAGCACATCAGACTGAGAAGCTTCCAATATTTTCATCATGGCAACAAATGAACCTTGCCAAAATTCCTTAATATGGATGAAGTTACATCATTTGACATTAATGCTAACTCTGCCTGTGGAGATTGCTAAGCTAAACCACTTTGTGCTCACTGCAACTGCTTGGCTACAGTGTTGACCAGCTACAGTTTGTTTAATTCACTTCAAGATACACAATAACATTAAATTTGCAGGACCTGTGGTTATTGCAAGTCACTACAGCTAATGTATTCTGGGATCTGTATGGTTTTAACACAGCACTGCACAGAAAATCTCAGGTTCTTTGAAGACATGCAGATTTCTAGAAACTAGACGTTTTGCCTTTTTTGCTATTGTTTAGTTTTGTTTTTAAAGAAAAGGAAGATAAATCACATTTTAAAAATGCGTTTTTCAGGCTTGCAAGACTTTTAGTGTTTGATATTCGTGGGGATTCAGACATAGTTAAGGGATTTTATCCTGTAAAGGATAAGGAATCCTATTATGGGATCTTATCCGATTCCATTGCTGCAAACATTTGCTGATTTTTACAGTTTGGCAATCTACTTTAGGAAAAATTTTCCATTTGTTGGCCTTGCCCACAAGGAAACATATATATTCTTAGCAAAGCAATTAGAAACGTTGCTCAAGGTTTTCAACATTTTGCAGCCAAAGAATAAACACAAAAGTCCTTCCAATAACACAAACCTAGGAAAAAACCCCAAACCAACAACAACAAAAAAAACCCAAACCAAACCCCAACTTCAATTCGGATCCATCTTTCCTTAAAGATATTTCTGGGAAAAAAAAAGCGTTCCTCAAACTTACACTACTTGATTCCAATTTAATAGAAAGCCTTACAGGTTTAGACAGCTGGAAGCCAAGAACTCTAAAACTGATCTATAGACATGAAGTAGCCTAGACTCATGCCAAAGTGCTTCATTAAAACAAGAACTAAGCCATGTGAGTTAGTAATACAGAGAAAGGTACAGCTATGCATGAAGTTACTATATATCCAACAGTGGTACTCTTACTGCTTGAGACATCAAAAGCTTTATTAGAGAAAATAGTATGTTAAAAAGAAAATATTACCAACAGAAAATTATAAAACTATGCCTTTCATTCTTAAGAATAATTTTTAATTCCCACATATAATATGGGAAAAAACACCATGTACCAAACTTTCTAGGCTGCTATGTTTTTCCAAAGCTGCTGTTCTCGTGTACATTTCTACTGAATTCCAGTTCCCAATTTCATATTACTAAAACAGTTTTCTTCACAACACTTAGAATTACTGCAGGAAATCCAATCTTTCCAGCACGTGACCAAGCACGAAGTGAGATTACTGCTTTATATACACATTGCAGATCACATGCAAAAGACTGTAAGTAGTCCCAGTACATCTGTGGTGGATATATCACTTATATTTATCTTTCTCATCTTTTACTATATATTCCAACAGTGACTCAGCAAGCACAACTGAGCAATTTTCCAGAATGATGGAGAAAGTTGTTTGTTGAACAGTTATGTCAGCATTGACTCATGGCAAACTCTAATTTGCATCATGGCAAAATGTAAGATTTCCAGAGCTCCCCAATTCTGACTTTAGGGCCCTTTCACTTCTGCAAGGATACAAACAAAATCACAGCAGAGATGTTGATAAGAAATGCAAGAACAGGGCAGGAACTAGCCAATATCACAGATATTAAAAAAAAAAAAAAAGCA
>VXBI01006449.1:259412-328861 GCA_013397375.1 Toxostoma redivivum | reverse complement strand
CCATCTCGTGTCCAGCCTCTCATCCACCAGCATCCCCAAGGCCTTCTTGGCAGGGCTGCTCGTAATCTGTTCATCCCCCAGCCTGTATAAGTTCATACTTTTGAAGTCACAAAAGTCTAATTTTAACTCCCAACTGGGATCATATACTTCTCCAAATTTGTACTAGTAATATAGCAACTGTGATGAAAAGCAATTAAAAAACTTGGAAGCATAAACAAGAGTTTTACTAGTGTTAAAAACTAAAGCTAGAGAGAGCATAGTACATTCAACTCTAATACAGAGAAAAAGCTTAACTCAGATATATATTGTCTTGATGCTTGTACCATCTGCCACATTCCTGGACTCTGGCTTTTGGGAAATTTCTTTCCAGTAGTTTTATTAGCTATCCACACTGCCTACATGCAGTTGGCTTTAATCTAAAGGAAGCTCAATTTCATGGCAGATGTGTTGCATTTCAACCTTCAAGGCTGTAAGAACAAATAAAATATATCCAATTACATAAGGTCTCCATAAAGTAGTCAGCCAACTCCTGCTGCAGGTATTCAGAAAAAGACCACAAGTAAATATGTGATTTCCATGATGTAAAGGAAGAGGAAAGAAGTGGGCAAAGACTGCACTGCTACTCCAGTGAATCTATACTTGGAGAATCATAATCTGATCACACTGCACATGGAAATTGTGATTACCTCTCTTCAAAGAGCAAGAGCACAGTGCAGGTCAAATCAGTGTGTAAGTGCAGTTATCATGGATAACTACCCTGTGCTGACAAGGTGACATTCATTTGCTTTAGCAAATCCTGCAGATTCTTCTGTCACCAAAACAGTGTAAGTTTCTTACGTGGAGTATATTACCACACAGTCCATCACTGGTAAATGCTTTCTTTTAAGTTCAATTCTGTTACTACTTTGCTACAATTCTTCCAAGATAATCCTGTTTACCAAAAAGATTTTTTACCTTTTTACCCCCCTGGTACTTCATTGCAAGGGACTCATCTGAGTATCTACTCATCTGTAAGATTCTCAAGAATAAGGTAAGAAAATACTACATTTTCTAATATATTGGCAAGATGTACAAACTACAGTGGGAATTGTGTTATTGAAATTAATATATGCATTTTTTCCAGCTGTTTACTCAACAGCAGTTATCCCAATCAGCGTATTTGTCAGGTCAGGACTTGTTGCAATGTTTGTTACAGAAAAACAACTCTGGGAAAATCAGTTCATAGATCCTGGCTGTCATATCAAAAGCCCAATGCTGTTTCTGCCATAAAGCAATTCTATAATAAAAACATTGGGTGACAGATCTGTATGTTCCAGACAAAATTCACATAATTTAAATCTTAAATAGAGTTATCCACAAGCCCCAGATCTTCCATAGCTCTCATACAAAATACATACCCCATGCACAGTGGGCAGGAGGTATTGAAATCCAATTTCTAAGGTGGGCTGGAGAAATTCAATCACAAGAAAGAGAGTTTGCCCTTCTGACAATGCTTCTCTGTAGAGGTGAGACTGGAAGGCAATAAAGGGACTAACAGAAAGGCTTTGTGTCCATTAGCAACACTTTTAGTGGGGAAATATGCAATTACTGAAGGTTCCCCAGAAAGATTTATCCACAAATTGAGTCCTGCAAATCCAAGTACTCTGTTGAGAGTCACTTTCAAAATGTTTCCTTCACAGCAACTTATTCACATTAGCTGCAAAACCTCCTCAGAGCTTCTGGCACAAATGCTGTGTCTGAGTTCATATATTCACTCTCTTTCCACTGATAGCTGAAGAGCAAAGGAGATGCAGACAGCAGTCTTATGCAGTGCCCTAGGGATCAAGGAATCCCAAGTAAAAGCCTGTCAGGAACCATCAAGCACATTATCCCAGCTGAGATTTTCAGCCCAAAGGGCTGCTGCACAGCTAGGTCATTGACAGCAGCAGCTTGATACCGATCACATGGCTCAGTGCAGTCTTGCATCAAGTGGGATAATTTTATCTTTTTCTCTCCAGAGTGGAAGATATGTAGGAATTAGGACAGTATTTGAAGAATACATGAAATGTTCTGGGGTTTTTGCAATTGCTCAGAACATTATATCAAAGAGAATATCAATACTTTAGTAATATCCTAAAAGTATTAATACCTCACAAATACTACTGATTCGACCAAAACACAAAGAACTAAGACTAAAAAACCCAACAACCAATGCCCCTCCCCCAAACAGTTGTACTGAGAAATTCTAATGAATGGCTTCATCTCTCAGAAGGGGAATCTGGCACAACTTGTCAAAGCCCTAAGGACCTCACTACTGTTTTTGCTGTTTGTACTGTAATTGTACAAAGCACAGAGTCGACACTCTACAATGCTAGGTGCTGTAAAGTACATGCAGTACAATATCATTTCTGTCTTGAAGAGCTTACACTATCCTTGCAAACAAGACAAAACAAGTTACTCTGAAAAGGGGAAAGATGCAGAGCAGATGACAGCAAGATGATGATGGTGATAAGGCCTACGTACACAGATGCAAAGAAAAAAGAAAATTGATGGCTCTAAGCTAGCTCTAAGAATCTCTCCTTTTCATAATTGGATAATTCAGCTTATTTCCAGTTGCCAATTAAGGTTGCCTTCACTGAGTGGCTTAGTTCTCATGGGCATCCCATCTGTCTTGTTCCTGGCCCTTCCCCCCTGCCCTCCTCCCTCAAGGGTATTGAGACTTTTTCAAAGAGGAGGACATTGTTTACTCTACAGATTTATTTCTGTAATGTTGTACAGCAATAAAGGACTGAACAAGCCAAAAGTTTGTCTGATACCAGAGGCCTGTGTCTACTGCCAGAGAAAGCCAAGGGAATGGTATCATATTTGTCCCTAAGGAAAGAGTTGAACAAATTGTTCCAGCCAATCCAGACAGCAAGACAAAAAGAGCTACTTTCATTGCTAGAAGTTGATACTTCTCACCATGATAACATCTTCCTTCCCAAGGATCCCAAACTATACAGCACTGGCAGTCTTGTTACTAGGAACAAAGCAAATGTTCCTCCCTGTAAAACAGGGCTCTACACAGTGCAGAGCTGGTATTTTGAATTGCCAGGCGCGCAACAGATCTAAAAGCAATATGTGACCCTCAGTCCTGTCACACACATCACAGATGCCTTCTCAGATAAATACTGTTAAACTGTCACACAAGATCCAGCAGGAGCATTCAAGTTAGAGCCAGCAGAAACATCCTTTACAGAAAAAGGGGATCTCAGACGTCAGTTTGGAGAGTCCAGTAGAAGCAGTGCTACATCTGCAAGCTAAAAGCAAGATGCTTTTCTCAGTCATGCTCCAGCTGGCAGGTGGTCAGGAGACATTTCACCAGAAACAAAAAAAAAAAAAAAGAAGTTTTGCAACAAGAATATAGACTAAAAAAAAAAAAGGTCCATTCCCATGTCTCCAGTTCACTTGTGTTTGATTTATCAAACAATTAAAGTTACAGGAAAAACAGTTTCCTAACCAAGGTAAGTTACAACTGGTTATTTCTGAACTTTCCAAAGAGTCTTGAACAGAGCAGCACATCTATCTGAATGCTGGAAGAGAAAGTTTCAGGCAAAGGTTAGCCTACAAGAAAAGTAAAACGTACTAGCAAGAAGTCTCTGCATAATTTTTTTTGCTGGTTCTTTAAGATTAAATGAAAAAAAAAAGACAGAGACTCCTTTTAAGAGCCCAGAAAATATAAAGTAGGATGCTATGCACATTCCCTCTGCGTGATCAAATGCATTAGCGTGGGGGCCCTGTTTTTCTTCAGTATAGGAAAGATCAAGAAAACAGGATGATAAATAATGTATAGGGGGAACATGTTCCTTTAAGATATGTTGGCACAGACATTAGGCTGGAAGAAGCAAAGCAGCATTAGTGTGTAATTACACAGAGGGTTTTCAAGAGTCTGCATTTTAGGGAGATTCAAGAGCAGAGCTGAGATTTCTCAGGCTTGTAATGAACAAATACCAGTAGCATATCAGCATATCTATAAAATCAAGATTAATCCTAAGAGAGGCATAATTTTACTTGTTTAACTAAAAGATGTGGATTAATTGGCAGAGGGGTGATTGATCCCTATTCCTGTAAGGGTCAGGAGCGAGCCAGATGAGGGAAGCCTCAAGGTACTCCCAAGATTGAAAGCAGATGTCCACATGATTGGGACAAATGAACACTGGAATAAAGAAAAAACTATCCTTGAAGACTAAAACTATTCTGTAAGGAAAACTGTAGATTAAGGTCAGCCCTCTGCAATCAGCAATCACAGTGCTAGATGGTGGATAGCAGTGAAATACATACCCAATTCCATTTCTTAGAAACAACTGAAATACCTATTGCCAGCAAAACACTTACTGCTTGATCCATACAGAGCTAAATGCATAATTTTCAATTCTGAAATTTCACTTGGGTATGCTAAGTCACAACAAAATTTTCTTAATTACAAAAAAAAATTAAAAGCTGTTGTAACTGGCTCAAAGACTTGGATTGACTTACGGTAAAATGGGGCATTGCAATGTATGATGGAAATGCCATCAGGTTGCTGTTCAGCAGTGAATATCCAGCAGAGAGGTCCATGGAATACCACTGTATTGAAAAGTAGGCCCTCTGAGAGGAGTTTGGAAAATATCTAACATCTGTCCTTGACAGACTAATTTCAATTTCTGAAAAGTTACAAAAGTCCTTATTTTACCCCATAAACACTTTTTTTAGAAGTTACTTGTTTGGGCCTGCCTGCTAGCTTTCTAAACCCTCGGCCTGGTCTCTAATTTTAAGTCAGCATAAATAGAGAAAGGACAGTTTTAAAAACTGGAATCCTAATACCAAGTCCCTTCATCTCAAATCACTGCAGCATACTTCAAAGTGTGCACATCCCAATCCTCTCCTGCAGAAATACATCGATTTAGAAAAACAATGGGAGAGTGCCCACAAACCTTCTGGAATCTCGGAAGTTATCTTTCAGTTTGAAGATGCTGAGACAAAACATCAAGTTTATTTGCTTGGGAGAGAAGTGTAGCCTTCAAAGCACAGCTGGAACAAATGTTGATAGTTGAGTGGATGAACAGAAATCTTTTGGGCAGTGAAGGCTCACCACTAAGCCCTGGGAGCCAGAACACAGGACATTTTCATAATATGAAACTTCGCATTCTACACCAATATTGGCTATCATTTATTCTCCACTTTAAATGAAGAATCCCACATTTCAAATCTTCACAGCTCTCAAAATTACTAAGCTTGTTTGCACTTTGGTATGGGGACACAGTTTCATCTGCTAAACTCCAGACATTTTATAGAAGAAAAAAGAGAACTACTCGTTCTATGTTACAGAATGAATGAACATGCAGCCTTTTCCTGCCTTTCATGAAATCAGAAACTCCACAAAACACTCACTGCGAACAAAAAACCATTGTAAAAACCGTATCTCTGAAAATAAATGGGAAAAACAAGATCTCCAGCAACTAAGTCAATCTGAGGGTTTTGTTCTATGGTGATGGTTTTGTTCGATATAATGGTCTTGAATCACTGCTTACACATCAAAAGGTAGAAGAGGAACTCGAAGTGAAAAGAAAATGGTTATCATGTCAAGATGAAGAAATACTACCGAGAAGGATTTTGAACAGTTTCACTGTGTGAACAACCTCTTGCTCACCATTTAATTTTTGAAGTATATATCATCAGAAGTTTCGAAAAGGCACAGAAGCATCAGTTTGAAATTAGATGCAAACTAAATCTAATCTACAGAGATGCCTGGATGACAATTTTAGCTGGGTATTTCAAAGCCACCTTGCCTTCAACTCTGGTAAAGAAATTCTGTCACTGGGTGGAGGTCATTGTAATCCTGCTCTTTATTTTTCTTAAGCTGTTGTTTACTGACTATTTGCTCAGCTGACTAATGTCAGTATTTCTTTCTGTGGACAGAAAGCATACAGCTTTTCCCTCAAGAATTTTTTTTGCAAATTAGTAAGAAGAGATAGTGCTCACATCCAGTATTTAAGGATTTACATAGGTTTTAGGGGAAGAATCCTATTAAAGCATTCAACAGGACAACAATCACACAAGGAAACAAACAGTTCAAACTTATACTCAGAAAAAGGAAGAATGAATGCTGTTGAAACTAGAAGCAGTCTGTTAAACAGTTTGCTTCAGCATTTCTCAAGCAGTCTGATACTAACAGTCCTGACCAAGACAAGCAGAATTTGGTTTTCCATGTTTTTAAAATCACTGTGTCCCCAGAGTGACTGCTTCACACGAATGTTTGTAACAGTAGAGGAACTGAACTGTACAAAACCCTCGTACATTTCCAAAACACGCTCAGACAGCCCTTGGCTAACCCAGTAAAATCCAGCATTCACAACATAATCAGCACGTGTCCAGCTCCATTCTCCATGTACTCTTTCTGTTTCCAAAAGCCCCCCTCAGGCTGTCCCTATTGGCAGCATCCTGATGTACTTACTATTCAGTGAAGAACCTGGCAATGCCATACTGACTAATATCTTCTCTGTTCTCCAGCAGCTGGCTCACTGCATCCTCCATGTATGTGAGGACATGTCGCTGAGCTGCAAATAAAAAAGAGTAAGAGACAGAAGTTAGAATATAAGGGACCTGCAAAGCCCAGGGCCAGACAAGCCCAGCTGTGTGCCTTACACAAGACATCAAGTATTTGCTTCCTCAATTAGAGAGTGAAGGTTCCTTTCTTCAGAAATGGATAGGAAAACTCATCACTTAAATCCTGCTTTCTTTCCTGGCTACACGGAGTTAAGCATTAACAGAGCTGACTCTTTTTTAGAATCCCCTGAGATTTTGGTATTTAAGGAAGATAAAGAGTTATGAGGCAGTTTCACTGCAAAATGCTTACTCCAGAGGAGTTCCTGATCTCCGTTCTGAGCCATCTTTCCCACATAGATTGTCAATGCTGTTTTGATGGGGCTGTTGCAGAGCTTTAGGTGTTCCTTGCCCTTCCCTCTATACCAAAGGCAAGTAGCTTTATGGTTGCTCTGTAAAGGTTTCTTCCTGAAGGTGCAAATAAAAGTACATCTGTTTCCAAACAAGCATCAGTGAATGTGGCAGGTGGGGAACAGGTCTGAATGCCAAGAGAGATTTATATTGCTCAACGGCCAGTCTCAAATAACTGCCTAGACCAAACATGGGAGAATTTCAGAAATGGTGGATCTGCCAGTACCCCACCACAGAATGACACTCACTTACAAGACTCCTGAGTAAAGACAGTTTGGTGCAACACAAACTGTTTTGCTGCTTCTACAGGGGGCAGACTGTACAAAACAAGCATTTGCCAGGGAGGAAGCAGCACAGATTTACCACTGAGCCCCTTTGATGTTTTTGGCTGGAAACCAAGTTGGAGCAACAAAGAGCCGAGTCTGAGGTGATGTGCCAGCTAGCAGCCAGCAGACTTTCCAAATCTACAAGTTCAACAATCAGAAGACAAGTTACAACGAACCCAGGAAAATCATTCCTAACCTGGAAAGCACACAAACCCTGTTCCCAAACCACACACCTCCATCCTAAACACGTAACCTACTGCACCTTTGCAAGTAGTGTCGTGTCCTAAAAAGAGCAGGAGAAAACCCTTAGGGAAAATAGAAAAGGCAAGGGCTGTTCTTGCTTCTTGCCAATCTGCTCCAGACTTGGCAGAATCACCCCCTTAACAGCAACTGGCCAACCTCAGACCCACATCAATATTATCCAAACCATTTTAATTTGTGTTTAATATCCTGGTAAGCATCAAATCTGTGCCACTTGATACACAGCATAGAAGGTCCTTTCATCTTAGTGTGGGGCAGGTGGACCTCAGGAGAGGCCCGGAAATTATTATTCCCATTGGATAAAGTGATTAAAAGTATGCATGAATATTGATTGCTATCAGGGGATTTCTCTGCCTAGAACACTTTTCAGGACAATGGTAAAATTGGTTAAGCACACCCTGGAAAATACCTTGCAGTTGATAGCAAAATGGTGAGCCAAAGGTTTAAAGATATTATCTGGCACTAAAAGATATAGGGCGTAGCTTTATTTAATTATTTTAATGCAAAGGAATAAATTTAATTTATGTGAGTGATTAAAGAAAAATAGCTCTGCGCACCTGTGTCCCCTGAGGGAAGAATGAGTCCGTGCAGCTCAGTCATAGGCTCAAGATAGCAACAACTGGGTAACTTTACTTCAGCCCATGCTTTCTCCCTCCTGAAGCACTCCATCTCACACTCAGCAATTGTCTCCCCAGGCCCCTCTTGAGGTGTCAGCAGCACAAGATTATGCCAGGAAATGGTACTAGCAGACAGCCTTCCACTCATCTCAGCCTGCAATAAACTCCTGCTCACCTGCAAAACCATTCTCAACACTTTGTGGGGAAGTATACATTCCTTTCATAGAATAGTCCCTATCAATGAACCATATTTATGTCATTTTGCTTCTTTGGAGTCATAAACCTCCCCAAAAGCCTTTGGGAATAGACAGGCATGATCCCTCAGTGCTACACAGCACAATGTGGCTGACCTCTATAATAAATGCCTTTGAATCTGCTCCTGGAGAATAAATTAACTTTCAACACAGAATTTTAGACATTTCAAAATGTACACAAAAATATATAGGTCACTATTGAATACAATTGCTTGTAAAACGGTACTTCTCTTAAGCTTTTTGTTGCATCCCCTAAGGATCCTGGCACAAAGCCTCTATACCTCTTTCCCAGAAGAGTGGGTAGAGGTGTGGGGAAGGGAACAAAACTGTGAGCAGAGAAATTAAAAGAAAATAGCACTTGAAATCTCCTTGAGAAGTCTCCCTCTTTATCCCTTTGGCTGCTGTGCTCTTTTCCAGGTAGCACAGTTCACACTGCCAAACCAAATTCCAGCTCTGGCTTCCTGTTCACTGACTGCCCAGCTCCATGGAACGATGCAAGTAATATGTTTTATAACCTAACTAATGCTACACTATACAGGAAAGTCATAGAACAAAATGTAATTTGCAGACAGGTTTTAGCAGGCCAGAGAGGCAAAATAAAGTGCCAGGAGCCTGGTTATAGCAAAAGACTAATTCCTTA
Source organism: Toxostoma redivivum (assembly GCA_013397375.1). Classification (NCBI taxonomy): domain Eukaryota; kingdom Metazoa; phylum Chordata; class Aves; order Passeriformes; family Mimidae; genus Toxostoma; species Toxostoma redivivum. The sequence continues at coordinate 319,812 of VXBI01006449.1, read as the reverse complement.
ATTTATACAAATGGTACTTTCCATAACAAACACTGGAACCATACTGGAACATTAACTGTTTATGCAAACATAGTCAAAAATCTGTGGAGTTCTAGGCAAAATAAGAGAGATGATTCATACATTTTAATAGTTTTTGAAAATTCAGGGATAATCATGTACTGGTTGTTCATATTTTTGAGGCCCACTTTGCAATAGGCAGCAAGTCCAAATCAGAATGTAAAGCCCAAATAATCATGCCACTTTTCGTGCTATTACAGCTTTCTGTCTCTACTAATTTTCTTCCTGACAGAAGTATATTGCAGTCTCTACACAGGAGGTGTTACATCAGGACATCATCCTCTGCATTTGTTTCTTTTGGGCTTATTGTAACAAAATTCCTTACTCATACAGAACTTTCTGATGCAACCCATATTCTGTAAATATAACAAAAATACTCAACTCTGAAATCACAGGCAGCTATCCCAAGCAGGAAGCCAGCAGGCCTGCCACACTCATTTGGTAGGTGCCACACTCCTTCCTGTCAGATTTAAAAACTAACAGTTGGTTTTCACAAAAGAATCTGACAGAGTAAGTTCACAGAGGATTTTTCAGGCAGCCATAACCTGATGTTAAATAAACACCTTTGCACAGAATATCTTAATTCTTATCACTAAACCACTAGCAGTGATGTCATACTCTGAGCCTCAGTCCAATCAGTAGCAGCATGTAGAGCTCCTCCAAAACTGCCCCCTGCAGCACTAAGACAGCAGCCTCTGATACTCACACACTCACACCCCACCATCATTCACATGCCCAATGTTTAAGACGAATTTTGGAATGAATGCACTTTTGGCTCAGAACCAAATTCAAGGCTGAGCAGTGGCTGCTCAATTCAAGGATGGCCAGACCATCATAGAAACTTTCAGTTTACAAGTACAAGGCATAATGAGGATTACACCCACAGTCAGCCCACAGTCTCTATGGATTGCTCTACAACAGATTAGATAATCCCAACTAGTTCCATTTAGCCATAACCACACCAAATAATTTTGCCTATGTATTTAAAATAATAAAAATTGTCTTTTTATAAGCCACCAAATGACTTGTTTCAATCTTCTGATGAGAACAAACAATCCACTGCTTTGGAGGTTTGATTACACATGTTGTAAGAACAAGCATTAATACTTGAAAAATCTTGAAAGAAAATTTAATGCAAATAATATCACTGCACAAAACCGAATATATCCACTGGAATTCTCAGAGCCAGAAATTCGGGAGGAAGGAAATAAATAGATGTCACCTTTAAGTCATGATACTGTATATATGTAATGGTTTTATTATCCAAGTGGTTATATTACTGCTTAACTCTTCAGGAGACATGACTTCTTATGACTTCTGAAACAAGAGTTGTCTATCAAAGCAATTTGTTCTGTAAGCACACAAGAGGGCTTTCTTTTTTTTTTTTTTTATAAATTAAGGTCATTCCTGGCATAACTGAATATGCTGAAAAATCAGAAGTGGGAATTCCTGGATAATAAGACCAGCTTTTCTTACTTATTTGCCTCCTCCTCAGCTGAAGTGCTGAAAATACACACTACTTGATGCAATTAAAATTATGATTCATTTCAGTTATCAGAAGCTCGAGAGCATAACAAGCGTTAATGTATCTGGAGTATTTCTGGCATTTTTTAATCTTTGGGAACATATACTCTGAGAGCATAAGGTAATAGCAAAATACCCTTTCAGTATTTGTTCTAAACTGCAGCTTAACTAAGGACACTACCTTATCACACACATTGGAAAGATACATCTATAGTCACATAAAATCAATTTCATGCAAACATTACCAAAGCAATAATGATGCAAAAGAGAAATATTAAGGATATAAACTGCAACAACAAAAATCTTATCAACTCTAGAAATTTTTCCAGCATTAATGTTTTTACAGGATGCTCATTATAATCTTTTCAGATGTCATTAAGGACTTAATCTCTTCAGATGTTGCTAAGAAATGGCCTGGGAAAGAGAAGTAAGTGAACAAAAGAATTAACCTAAGTGCAACATCTCTATACTGTCATAGCTCCTTCCAGTTTTGCATAGCTTCACAGGGTAATTTCCTATTAACCCTCAAAAGCAAAATGTTTTTTGAAGGACAGAACATATAAGTACAAGTAGACCTCGTCATACCAGAGATATCACACAACGTGGGACGTGCTGTTACTCAGGAGCACCTGCCAAGGGGTCACACAGCGTAACTACAGCATATTTCATACATTCCAATTTTCACAACCACTTTCAACAAAAAATTTAAGAAACGTTTCCATTTATAATTTAATTTTGACCATAGCTGAGAAGCTGTTTCAAACAATGAGCATAATACTGCACACAGACTGACTTAATTGTGCAAGCAGACTGCTTCTGGCAAGGTGTCACATAGCTGCTAGAAACCACCCCCTCCACCAAAGCAAATCATTGAGCTATCTTTTCTTTTTTTTGTTCAGTTGGGGTTTTTGGAGGTTTTTGTTTAAATCTAAAATTATTAACTGTGGGAGAAATTGTCATTCCAGTTGAATAAGGCATAAAGTAGCCTAAGGGCTCCTACCTCTTCATGCTCAGAGGGACATAAGCAAAGGACCCTACTCTCCAGTTCTGCAACTCTACCTAATTCAGGATCAGATTTCACCTGTACCTTTCAAGTTAAGGTGGAAATCCTGTGGTGCAACAGCAGTATGGTGGTGAAACCTCCATCTTTTGGACAAAGTACTAGACTGAGTCTGAGAAGATTAAAATTTAACTAACATTTCTATAAGCAAACTCTTACACATTATATACAATCTACATTACAGTTCTCCTATCTCCTAAAACCGAGCAAGAAACACAATTTTTAAAAAGGCATTCTCTTCTCTATTTCTAGACCATGAGATCTTTCAGCCACAGTGCTTCACAGTTCACCAAATATCTATACTAAGAGGAGAATCAGCATCAATTGAGATGTCTGGATAAAAATGTAGCCCATGTGTTGATTATGCTGTTAAAGGAAATGATTGTACTTGCACTTTCCAGATCAATATTTCTTAAGACTCTTCAGAAGAAGAGTAAGCCTCAGGCTTCAGCAAAGTCTCTACACAACTGAAGTTCTCTGTTGGAAGCTACTCAGTTTTGTAAAAGAATATGTGCTCTTTCTAATCATTAAATCCAAGAACTTTTATGAGAGAGATGAGGAAACATGACCATGTTTCTGGCACTTGGTAGGCCCATGCTTTACTGATAAGGCACTTCCCCCAGCAGAGTATTTGCGTTCTTACATGCCTTATATTGGCAAAGAAGGCCAAGAAACAACATCCTGGAGCTGGGTAATAGAAAGCAGGAGAATACATAGAAAATAGAAGTTTGGAAATTTGCAGAACTCTACTGCTCTTTCTCCAAAACAGGAAAGGGGAGCAGGGAAGTAATACAATATGAAGCTTCAGAGACAGCTGCATGAGCAGAACAATACAGTAAGTGCTCTGCTGCCTGCTATAAATAACTGAGCCATCACCAGTTATTAAACCATAATGAGGAAGGCATGGAAAAGTGTCTCAAATATGCCTCATTTCGCCTACTGTAGTTCCAGTCTCATCCATCAAATGAGAAACACATTATCATCACTGTACCCAAACAATAAATGTTGTTTATTCAGTGAAAATACTGTTTATAATATCCTGCTTGTAACAACATCATCTTCGCTGTAGCCTTTCTGCAGACCTTGTCTCCATTCCTATATACTAAGTAATGGTCATCTCTTTTCTTCTATTTACTGTCTCATTGTGGCATGAGACATGTTGTCCTGATTTTTATATTCCAGGAACTTTAGCATAACAAAGCTTTGCAATTATTTTTTATCTTAAGTGAATACTTAATTCTCTCCCTGTTCATTTCTCTTTTAACTTGCAACTGCTTTTATTTCCCTCTTAGCATTCCAACTGGTTGTAGAAGAATTATCTCAAATAGAGAGGGGGCAGGGGGTGTGGAATAACACAGCAAGTAGCACATCATGTTATTCTGGCTGCTCAAGTTATGTGTTGGCCTGGTTTTGAAAATACGAAAGGGAAGAGGGAAAGAAAGGTTTGAAGTGAGTTACCCACTCCAGCTCAGAAATGGCAGGGTCATCTGGTCTGTGAGAGTCAGAGAATAGCTTAAGTGGCAAGCCAGAGCAACACAACTTCAGAATGAAATTACAGAAAGTAAAACTTATCACAGTTCCTTACAACCCCACTTCAGACAACTGTATTAACAAGACATTGAGATGCACAATAGAATAATCTAAATAATGGTGATTTCAGAATGCCAATGCAGAAAACAGAAAAGCAACCTAGAAAACATGTGGGGAGGTGTGTTTATTTGGGGTAGGAGGAGGGGGAGATGGGGGTTGTTTAGGTTTGGTTTTTAAGCATTTTCCAACTGCTAATACACACTAAATTCCTTAGGATATGTGAACATTTTGGGAAGTTACAAGTCTCAGGAAGGCAGAAACACTCGTTTTGGTAACATTTATAGCTAATAAGAATATGCTTCCCCCTCTAATAGACAACAGAAACTGCAATCTAAACCAAAGGTATACTAAATAATGAACAGAACAGACTCTCATAGAAATTATTCCTCAACCTAACATGATCACACATGTCTTTTTCTGACCCAAATATCAGAATAATTCAGAAAGTTTTACAAAATGAAAAGAGAATTCCAAATAAGCATGTGGAACAGAGATAAAAGGAGGCTCGCTTAAGTAGCTAGTAAAGCTGCTTGCATCTAACAATTTTGTACATCTAAGAAATCTCATGTCTTACCTTCAGATGTGCAACAGAAAACTGGTTTATTTTCACACTTTAAGTATTTTTAGTCTGCTTCCCAGATTGTTTTGAGTGATTCAATCCTTACTGACAAGTTTCACACAATTAAGAGTGCCTATTTCATTAAAAACAATTACAAGAACCACGTTGGCTCATTAAGAAAAGAAATTTTGCAGCTTTCAACCTAGAGCCACTCTGGAAAAGTTATGAACTTCTCTATTAGCATGAGGGTTGAAAATGCTGAGGTAGTGTGACAGAATAGCACAAACCCAAAGGGTGTGTCTAGTGTGTCTACATGGCACTGTGATGCTGCTCTCAAACACCCAAAACGCTACAACTGAAATCAGCAACAAGAACTTCAGCAAGGTGAGTCCCATGAGAATGACCCTGCATACAGCAGTAAACAAACCTATTTCTGCCTTGAGTTTCCTTGATACAGAACAGCATTGCAGTTATGCAGGTATGCACAGAGCACCCTAACAGCAGCCTAGCAGCAACAGCTCAATGAGATTCTACTCAAAGACGACTTAGATCACTCCTTTGCTTAAATAGTTAAACAAAACTCTTTTAGTCTAGTGCCCCCTGCAAGACAGGCTTTCCATTTACAGCAGTGTTTCTATACTCTTGCTCCATTTTGACTTACAGAAATAGCAAAATCATGATGGAACAAGTAGCACAATATAATCTATTCCATTTCTGACCTTCTCTTGTACAAGAAAACCACAGAAAATTATGTATACCTTTATAAGAGTTATCACCAAACAGTCTCTTGGGCCTAGGAAGTAATGGCTGAAAAGTTTCACTTCACAAACACTCCCTTGAACACAGTCCAAATGCTTACTACTTGTAATTCATCTCCTCTTCAGCAATTAAATGAAGTCATATTGACTTTATTCCATCCTAATTATTTTTATTTGACACGTTAACATCAAATCACTTTGCTCCTTAGTTTCCTGGAACATCAAGCTGTTACAGCCACCTTAAAAAGGATGTAGTCTTCAAAGGAGTAGCTGCTTCACAGGTTAGAAGATTTTCATTTTATGCAGGAAACATCGATGCTACCTTATTTCAGAACAAAAGCTAACATTCGAACCATCTCGCAACATAAGAGCAGCGCTCCTTCCCATTGTTGGGAAACGAGCATAAAACAAGGATGCTCACATAGATCTGTGAGCAAAACAGGTTGGTAATGGGTGAAGTCTATCACAGAAAGGCTGGACGCCGCTTGCTACTCCTCACAGCGAGGACATGGCAGCTCAGCTCCCGGCGGAGACCACACCTCTGGGCACCCGAGGGATGCTCCCTGTGCCCCCCAGGCTCTGCAGCGCTCCCACAACCCCGCTGTGTCTCGGCCCGGTGCTGCCCGCTGCCCAGCCCAGGCGGACACGGAGCCACTGCGAGCCCCCTCAGCCCAGCCCGGCCCGGCCCGGCCCGGCCTGGGGCCGCTCGCCGCAGTCCCCGCCAAGGACGGGCCGGCCCTCCCCATGCCGGGCCGCAGCACAGCAGCGGGAGAGAACCCTCAGGAAAGCCTCCCCGCCCCGCCCCGCCGCGCCGCTCCTCACCCAGGTACTCGGGCCCGGGCAGCGAGAGCCGCTCGGGGCTCAGCATCCTCCTCCTGCCGCTCCTTCCCGGCTTCCGCCCGTTTCCAAGGCGCCCGACGCTCCCGGCGCTGCTCGGCCGCTCGCCCCGGCTGGGAACACGCCCCTCGCCGCCGCAGTTCCGCGCCCACAGCCGGCCCCGCCGCCCGTGCCCTCAGGGGCTGGGCCGGGGCTGGCAGCGAGCCTGGAGAAGGGGCTGTGCCCGGAGCCCCTGAGCGCCCTGGGCAGGGGCTGCGAGCGGGCCGCGGTGAGCCATGCTGCTCCAGGGCCCAGGGAGACCTCAGGGAGAGGGGGGAGAGCGAGCCAGCAGCTCCCGAAGAGCCGAAATAGCACGTGTAAGGTCATTCTGATGAGACTCAAGTTGTCTAAGGTGACTACTGCTAGGGATTATTTAGGACTACAGCTGCGGGGGAAAGACCTTGATTTGAAGGTGAATTGTAATAAGTTAAAATCATAGAATATGCTGAGTTGGAAGGGATCCGTCAGAGTCATCGAGTCCAGCTCCTGGCCCTGCACAGGACACGCCAAAAACCACACCATGAGCCTGAGAGCATTGTTCAGATGCTTCTTGAACAGCCTCGGGTGCTCTGACCACTTCCCTGGGTTAATGAAGTTAATGTGTAGCAGCTTTGCCCCAGAGAGCGAGGACTGAAAGTGTCAATGACCAAGGAGATCCTTCATAGTTGTGTCCTTCTATCCATACCATCCCAGAGCTGGAATTTTTGCATCCCTTGTGCTCAGGAGAGATAGGTATGGGGAGCTTCAGGAATTATCCCTTCTGTAGACTCAAGTAGAAATTATCAGAAAAGTCCTGAGTCACAGCACTCTTTCTGTTCTTGGCTGGGAACTTGTCTGGGAATGGCCATTGTACCAGGGATGTAGGAGAGGCAGAGCCCTTCATGTGGCTGGAAGCAAGCAAGCCTGCTGGGCTCCTCTTTCCCAGAAACTGATGTGGCTAAAATTCCCAAATCACTTCACAGTTTCTTTCATCACCATTAGAAAAAAATACCAGCCCAGGATGTAATCCTGGGAGAAAAAAAAAATGAAATAAAAAGACTGCAGGTGTTGTCTATGTTTTTAATGACAAAGAACATACATTAAATGAACCATGCATATAAGCTGCCTTTATTCCACTAGAAGAAAATGCTGAGGCATTGGCACCTCAACTTTAATCTGTATTTAAAGGGTGGCCACATTTAAAAAGGGCAAACAGGATGTTATAACTTAACTGTTAATATCCCACATAAGATTGCCTGGACCACTCCTGTCTTTTGTTCTATCTTTAAAAGCATATGGCTTAGATATAAATATTTCAAAGATGGGAAGAGAGAATAGTTTAGGGAGCAAACAGTGAGACACTCCAGAGTGAAGAAAGATTAAAAAAATGTAAGATTGCCTTAAAGAGGATAAGCATAACATATAAAATGATATTATCTAAAATATTTGTGCTGCAATGAAACTCATTCAAAATTCTAGTTTGTTCAGTCTTGCACTTTGTGCATTTTGTTATAGGCTATAAATTTAATATGGGATATTTTTTAGTAATAAATACAATTAGATCACAGAATACATTAACACAAAATATTTTTGAGCCCAGAAATGCAATAGAATTTAGAAAGGAAGTGGATTCAAGTAGAATGAGAAAACACTGGATTATGTTGTTACACTTATTACCAGTGTCTGTGGTGTTTAAAAACCTCTTCCATAATGCTGGTCAGCTGAGCTGGTAGGAGCCTTCCACAGGTTGTGCACTGTTTCCTTTTTGTTTTTAACCATTTCTATAAACCAGAGTTTAACTGTGATCAGTATCTGGAGCACTGATTTACAAGAGGCCTTTAAAGTCCAGTTTTGAATATTATATATTCTGACATTTCTCTGCTTTTTCCTTTGGGATTGTTGGTTGGTTGTTTTCTTTTAATTTCTTTTTTTTTTTTCTTTTTTCACTTGTTACTCTTCGGTCTCTATGGGTTAGACTTTGTTATTTCCTTCAGAACAGCTAAGGGAAACCTTTTGGACACTGGTCCATTTGCATTTTAATAACAGTAAGTTTCAGTAGCAATGGTGCCTGACTGCTAACAACTTAAAGAAAATTATATAAAAACAAGATGTCATTTCTGGAGCCATTTATAGACTTTCCTGTTTACTATTATTTCTCCTTTGGCTTGCCAGAGCCTGGATTAGGAGATATAAGAGATCAGCAGCACTCACCTCTTCCCTCACTCTCATGACCTGGGAAGGGAGAAATGTTGCCAGCCTGGCCATAGGAGTTAAGTTTGTTTTACCAACTTGATTTTAGAACCCAAGACTAGTGCATTTTAATAAATTGAGAAGGCTTTTCTGGGCCATTGGAAACCATCTGGAGGTTTAATAGCTGCCCCCAGAGGGGCACATCTAACAAGGGCTTAATGTTCTTTTGGACACAGCTGAAAAAATGATGGTGAAAAGTTATTTTTCCCTGTCACAGCCCCTTGGTAGATTATCAGAGGAACAGATCTCACTTCAGGGCAAGCCTGTGGAGTACACTTTCACCATCTATCCTTGGATTCATGGTGGTGCTTACATCTCTTAACTAAAATTGCTGCATTTTGTTTAGCAGGGATATTTGGGTATCTAAATCAGTCTTTCAAGGAGGATCATGAGCTGGATTACATTGGTACATTTTGTGCACAATGAGTTATGTTATCTTGATTTGATTTAGCTTAATTCACTTTGAAGTGTGGTTTAAGTAGAATTTCATAAATCATACATTTAATAAACTGAGCGAACTTAGTTATATAAGAGTCCATGTGACCACAAGTTGGAAAATAATGGTGTAATTTAAATTATGTCATGAAATAAAATGTCTTTATTAGGTTAAGATGCATGGACTGAAAACCTCTTTCCTATGTAAGTTTTGTAAGTGTTTCTTAGCAACTTAGAAAATCAGATTTCTGTTTTTCTCCAGAAACATATACTTTGCCCCCTATGTTAATTGCTTAGCTTACTCTCTGCTGATTTTATGTTCATCTTCCTGAATTATACTATCAATGTTGAACTGGACTATTTTCCTTTTATTAGACAAAGTTCTCCTGAGAAGCAGCTCCTCTTTCAGAGAGAGTATTATATAGAATAATAAACAGGACTAGATATCAAGAAAAAATTCCAGAGGAAATGCCTTGTTTTAAACAGACTGTGTCACTTTGCCTAGCTTCTATTACTTTTCTTAGAATGAAACGTTTCATTTGCTTAGAATTTTAACAATTATAGCTACGGTAGTTACAATACAGCCTATTAGATGTATTAGAGGAAACAAACTTTTTTGTTCCTCAAATGACTGATGGAAATGCTGTTGCTACAATGTACAAAGAGCTAAACTGTGGGCTGTCTTCAATATTGTTCCATCTGACTGTGGAATTAATGTAAGACAGTTTCACAGAAACACTAAGGAAATGTCTCTAGCCTTTTTTGTTTATCCTTTGAGCATCCAAAGCTTTATCCTGTTTTAAAACATAGTTAGCTAAGAGCCTGTCTTGTGCAGAACTCAGCCTTTTTGACTTTGATTGTGCCTTGTGTTCTTTTGTGTTATTTTCCAGATGAGCTTTTCCTTGCACATAATAATTAATAAAATTGCAGGTATGACAACAAAAAGACACGTGAAAATCAAATCATACTGTGAGGAGACAAATATTGACTAAAGCAACTGTCAATCTTTATTGATAATCTATTATTTTGGGCACAGTAGCAGAGATAAGTTTTGAGGAGAGATCTGAAGACATGGAGAGTAAGAGTTTTCACATGTTATTATTTATGTAAATTACTGGAAATTTTGTAGGTGAAATTAGAATTCTATTTTTTAGCAATTTTAAAAATCAATGGCACTGAAGCTGAATGATTAATTTATGAGTCAGTTGCAAACCCATAAAAACATCTCATTAAATTTTTGAATTAATAATTATTTATATGAATTATGACCAAACTCTCTAAACACATGCACTAAAAATAAGATTATCTTAAATAAAAAAGTCAGCCAAAACTACCATGAAATTATGTGATGAAATCCATATTCTTATATTGTTAATTCCTCAGGAGTAATTTACAGAAAAAGATCCAGTACTTCTAGTGCTTCTCCTAATCTGAGCCTTGTTGATCTGAATGAATTGTTTATCTGGTTCACCTGCAGCACAGTGGTTTTGCACAAGTAAATTAATTACTTTTCCCAAATAATGCAGTATTAATACTGGTTTATCTCTTCAGGTAAAACCTAGACAAGCAGATAGGAGTTACCACTGTTCTTTAAGACCTTTAGAGAAATAAGATTCAACAAGTTTCTCTCTCCTAACATCTGCCACAAGATGAATTCTGGAAACAACTGTGTGTTTTTTAGCTAGTGATAGATAACATGATAACAGCAGCAGCTCTCTTAAGTAGCCAGCATTTGTACCACTACAGAGCTTAACTGGGACACCAGTAATTGTACCTGCAAGTCTTAAGTCAGGAATATACTTAACTAGTATGATGTCATAAGTGTACAGGAAACTGTGCTGTGACCATGATGCCATCATAATTTCTATTTTATTTACTAGTTTAACTGCATTTTAATCTGGATTGCTAAGATTTTATTTTCCCTCTTGAACTGGTGGACAGAAAGAAATTAAAAAGAGATTTGATCTGATTTTGAGATCTGTTTGTATTGTTGATGATTTAGGTCTAAATAAGCTCTAAGATCCTTCTATTTTAAATACAAAGTGGTGGGGAAAAAAAAAACCTTGAAATATTCTTTTAGTCCTCAGCCATAGGAGTACTTTTGAATTGTGCATGATATGCTTATGAGAAAAGGGAATAGTAGTATGACAGATTCTGTGGCTCATGGAGGCCACACATTCATTTTCAAATCAATGGTAGCTGTAAGTTGTATAATAGATTCCTGGCATGTATTAAATGCACTGTCCAAATTCTGATTTTGAGTTTAGTGTTTAGTAAGCAAAGTTGGCTTTTTTGTAAGAGCAAACTGTTGAAAGAATCTCCTCCAGTTTTTGTTCCCATTATCTCATCAGGAAGGAAAGGACAACATCTTTAAAAGTACTTAAGTACCAAGTGAGTGACCCTTCTCTGTTGGAATGTTGCCCCACTAATGATGCAGAGAAGAAAAACAGCCATTTCTGGCAGAGTTTGCAGGATCTCTCATGCCAAACAAAAAAAAAAAGTCTAAAATGCCTGGTAAAAATAAATATGAAATTCTGGCATAGGAAGCATTTCTGACAGCCAAGGCTTAGCTCATCCTGGGGGGTAACCCAAAAAGGCCAGCAATTTTCAATCTTTGTTTCTACTTATCGAATGTTCCTTGCAAATATAAGCTGTTATCCATTAGACAAGGTGTCTGTGTGAGAAAATTATAATAAGTAAATGGTTCTGTGTGTGTGTAAGAGAGCAGGCAGATCTAACTGGGAGTGAGCTGTTGTGTCTGGGGAATGAAGTGAAGCCATAACTCTGATGGCTGCAGTGCCCAGCTCTTATGGGAAAGGTGTGTAACTTTCTGTGTGCAGAACAGAGATTAATCACATGCAAAGTGAAAATATTTTGTCTTATAACATCTGCATGGAAAAGCAAATGATGACTCAAGGGAAAAAAACAACAAAATGAAAGAGGAGAATCATTAAATAGTGGAATTCTTGCAAAAGAATTCTTAATTCTGTCTGTTGGTTACACAAAAGGGCATTTGGAAGACAGCACTGCAGAACCCTGCCACTCTACAGGAGTTGCAGTCAAAATATTTTTCCAGCAAAAGCACGCATCCATAGCCTGGTGATTCACTCCATAATATAAGAGGACATAGTGTTGAATGGTTTTTTCCTTTTTGCTACATAATGCATAAGGTGCTTTCAAGAGTAACACCTTTATGGATTTACTAGAGGAGAAGACAGAGATTGGATGATGATATAATGGTTGAAGTACTTAGGAAGGGAAGGAAATCACTTAGAGAGTGAACTGAGACTGAAACAGCAAATTAAGATTATGGCAATTAATTCTAAACAGACTAGAGGAAACATGAAACATTTTTCAGAATATAGAAGAAAATTAAGACCTAATTAAGTTTTATCTGAGGAGTATTTTTAAATTTTTCTTTTGATTTGTTAACTTTATCATTCTAGTTTCTATACTACAACAAAATAGATTGATCATTCTGCATTTGAATCTGATAATAACATTAGATATTAAGAAAATATCCTTAAGATTGTAACTTTAAGTGTTAAATTTTACATTGTGTTAATGAAGGAAGAGATGTTCCTTGGATATGTAAAGTTTAGATGCAGATCAGAGTTTCTCTCAAATTCTGTGGCTAGACTCCATTTCTAATACTTACTAAACATACTCAGTGTGCTCTAAGTTATGTGAAACAGAAACAAGAGACACCTGTAGTCACTATGGTCTTCCCAGTGCATTAAAAGTGTTGGGTTTTGCTCACTCAAGTCTCTAGTCTATAGTTTCCAACAACTCTGCTGACCTAGAATGAAGCACAGATGGAAATGCAATATACAAACCCAGATTACCCTAAACTCTTAGAATGATAATATCATACTAATGTGCTAAGTTTCTGAAATCCTAAACTTGCAATGCTATGGATACAAGTATGTGTGACTGGGAGTAGGTTGGATGTGTGTGCATATGTGTGGGTGACTCATGTGAAGGGGGTGTGCAAGTCTGGATCGTGCTCCCACCTGTGCCTTTATTCAGGTCTCACCCAGTGCTTGTGAAGAGCAATTAATTTCTTCCCTCATTCACATTTATCAAGAACTAGTACGACAGAGGGAGAGGTGTTAAGAGCTATCTCTGATTCAGCCACCTGATAGGAAAGCAGATGGCTGACATCTTATCAGAAACACTCAAGGGTTATATCTTGTTTGTGTTGGCAGTACTTGCCAGACCCATCATGCCAATAAAGTATTAGAAGTGAATCATCTTCAAAAAAGAAAACTCTCTTTATCATTCTGTCTACATTTTTACATCTCCATAGTAGCTTCTGCAAACAAGAAAGGTGTGTGAGCTGAGAGAAAGATGTTTATGTCTTTCACATCTATTCCCATGACTACTTGTTTCTTTACAGGCCCGATTTATGCAATCTAGGTTTTTTAAGAAAGGAAAAGTCAGCCCATCGAAGATATTCCACATACTGAGATATAAGGTCACCTTCCTTTCTGATCGTGTGATTGATTTTGACCACAAACTTCTTATCTGACTACAGAGACTATTGATGGCAAAGTACATTAATAGCTGGAAGTCAAAGAAAGACACAGGTCTTCAGTTCTTTAGAAAGTGCTTCTCTGTGGAGTCAAAAATTAATTTAGGAGACACAACTTGCTACTTATCCATTTGAATGTGTTTGGGGAATAAAGGTGGCTAGGCTTCTGTCTTCAAACTGAATTCTTCTTTTGCTGGTTTTCAAGAGATCATTTCCCTTTTAAGCTCTTCCTCTTTTCTTTTTTTTCTGTGCCAGAGTCAAGGTATTAAGTTGTGTAGTTCCTAAGGGTAGGCCATAGGCCACCTTTGCAATGCAGACATTGTGCAAAGCTTGGATAATTGCCATTTCACTGCACGGAGGAGTCTCATCAGGAATATAAGAGGGTGTTTATTTGCATTATTTTTACATAGAGGATGTTAGGGAACCAGCAAAAGAAGAAGTAGAACCAGCTTTCAAAAACACAGGAAGAGCTACCATCTCAAAGAAAACATGAAGAAAGGTTTGGTTTGGTCTGTTGTTTGGTTTTGGGAGTTTTTCCCCTATTTTGAGAGTCAATTTAGTTTTTTTTTTCTTCCCTCTTTTTTTTCTCTTCTTTTTTTTTTTTTCTTTTTTTTTTCCCTAGAGTGGAAGATTAAGGGGCCTTGGTGGTAGTTTCTGTCTCACCTTCTAGACACACACACAAAAAAAGGGGTGGGGTTAGATGAATCTGTACTTTGGACGTTACATTACAAAGGACTGTTCGCAAGATTCTTTATATCTCTGCTTTTGAATGTAGCCATTTGTTATCTTCAGTTTTGCTGGTCTGCAATGCAAAGTAAAATTAATAGTGGTCCATGAGATGATCATGATGTTTCCCAGAACAAATGTACAATTGCAATGCTTAAAAAACAGCAGTTAAATGAAAGGTGAAGAAAATTAAGTAACACATAAACTCTAACCTGCTAACCTGAATTTTATATTTTTGTAAATGAAAACAATTGTGTTAACACTGCAGAAGATGGCATATGGTTTTATTAAGAATAAGTGAGGGGTAACTTGAGAAACACCGTAGGGGACAATGGTGCCAGTATTTGAATGTTTATGACACCTACGAGCCTCTCTGGGTACACAGTAATAGTGCCAGTACTTAGAAAACTTAAGGGAAGGCAACAAAGGAAAACATGATAATATAAAATATATATAAATGTTAAAATTTCATTTAATGTGTTTAACCCAGAGACCATAATTTACAAACTAGGTAACCAGATGTAAAAGCTGTCAGTCCCTCTGCTCTCTGGAAAATTAAATTATTTCTTTACATCAGTGAAGTTGGACACCCAACTGTCCTATGTATGGGTAAAATCTGACTTTTAATTTACCTGGTAATCCAAGCTACCACCTCTTTAGTTCACTGGTGATATGGAAGAGGGAGCTGATGTGCATAATGTACCAGTGAAATAACTAAAAAAATTAAAAGGGCTACTGGAAAATCTCATGTTCTAATACCTATGATTTTGTCTTGAACTTAGAGCCCTGTTGGGAGTGTTTTGGTGTTTTCTTGGCTTTTCTGTTTATTTAGTGGAGCTCACTATTGGAGCTCACAGAATCTGATCAATCAGAGTGCAAAGTTTGTAATTATCTTCCAGTTAGAATTTCCTGAACTACATCCATTGTAGAACCTAAATTCAGTAGGAGTTCCAAAAGATCACCTACTCCAGTCTGTACTGCATTAAGACTAAACATATCAAGGCTAGTACCAGCGTGCTTATCAAATTGTGTTCTTATAAAAATCCAGTAGAAGAGATTCCACAGTGCCTCTAGACAGTCTGCTCCACTGTTGAAAAATCCTCAGTTGGAATGCTGATCAGAAAAATCTTTTAAGCACTTCTTGTTGCAAATGAAGTTGACTCTTTCATGTCTTTTTACTGGAGCCATACAGGATGGCTGATCAACATCGCTGTAATTAGCTTTTATAAATATCAGAAAGCTGCATCTGGATTGAAGCTTTTATTTCTTGACTAGGCATACCTAATTCTTTCAGCTTTTTCTCAAAGGGTTTGATTTATACATTTCTCGTTCTTATTATTTTCTTGTTTCTCTACAATTGTTTTTATGTTTCTATGGTGTTCAGGCAGGACCAGACTGGGGCTTCAGTATTATGCAAATTTAAGAAATCAAATTGTTTCATATGTGACACACCTGTTAAGGTGTTCCAGAATTCAAAACATTCCTGGCAGTGCTACTGCACTGTTGGTTTATATTGTTTGTTATCCTAAGATGCTGCATTTTTGTCTAGTCCAAAATTCAGTGCAGTTTATTAATTTTTCATTCTATTTCCCAAGAATAATATGTTTCTAACTACTGTATTTTTCCTTGTTGGTTTTTGGACAACCTGACCAATTTGTCAATAGGATTTAGGGTGTCTGATCTTATCCTTCCCAGTGTTTTCAGCCTTTTGCCTTTGTTTTGAGGTTATCAGTTGTTGTAGCACAGATTTTGCAAGCATAAATATTGCATTGTTTAAGTTGTCAGTGAACATAGTAGACAAAACAGAACTCAGGACGTGTCTTGAAACAGATCTGAAGTGCCTTTGCCTTTTGATGAATAATGACTAATGGCCACTGTGGTTTCCTCCTATCAGATGGTTGCACACCCTCCCATATCTGTATTTAAAATGTCGTTCTATGAAAGTGTCTTGTGAGATGATACCAAAAGCCATACAAGGTGTATCATGTCTGTTGCCTTCTGTTCACACAGAGAGCTTTACATTACTTTAAAAAGGCAACTTGGTTTAACACAAATGCATTTTGCTCATTTTTCATGTGTGTTTTTCATTCTAGTAAATTAATTCACTCTATCTCAAGTGTTTAAGACATGATTGCTCCAAACCTTTCTGAACACAACAATTAAGCTGCCCAGTGTGTCATTCTTTTCTAGGAAACTTGAGGTGGAGAGAAGCATCTTTGCAAGGAAAAGCTTATTTGAATCCTTTAAAAATACTTTGATAGGTAAGACTTCGACTATTTTTTTCTTCGCCCCCACTTTATTTCTTTAAATTAAGATCTTTGCAGTTTCAAAATAGATAAAGTGTATTTTCCCTAATAATCCTACCTACTTCTGGTCCCTTTCTTTCTTCTTTTCCCAATGATACCATGTTCTTGGTTGTCTTTTTCCTGACACAGGTTTGTTATTTAAAATCATCCTGAAAATGATGCAAACTATTAGTATTATTTCATAGCAGTTATTTTCTATCATTGGATTGGTTTATTTCTCTAATGTTTCTTTTTGCAGGGGGTATATCTGAACTATGTCCCAAAATGGTTATTAGGATAATAATCTTCTTCCTATTCCATTTATAATGACTGGTGGAGGTTTTTATTGCTTGGGCATGTTGTCCTATAAATTAATTGTTAATTATATTTTAATTACTTCTTTCTCATCTGTCTCATAATACTTGAGTTATATATCACTTATCAGTGGTCTGTAAATTATTGCATGTTAGTTTGTGATGTTCCTCATAGGTGTGGGTAGAAGCAAGTACCTACGTTGGGCATGGGTTGAAGTGTATTCTGATGTTTACATAATCTTCAAGTTATTTGGTCTGAAAGAGGCAAGACCAAAGTGTATGGTTAAATTTTACCAACATTATTTAGCAACTATTCTGCTTTTACCACAAATATCCATTCTACACTGCATAAATCTACTTTACTATTATTCCTCCAAGATCCCACATGTAATCAGGGTTATATTCAATCAAAATATTTATCCACAGGTAGGTAATTGAGAAGTTTATAATATAAATTTTCACCTGTTCAACTGCAACTGATTTAGGAGATTTTTGTGAAAGATAATACTATGTGTCTCTCTCTACCATTTCACCAGGGGATTTCAAAATTACTAATAAAACAGAGATATAGTTTAAGGAAGTTGAGCTTAGAGAGGAAAGTGATTTGCCAGAATACAGTGCAAGATGCAGAGGACTGGTAAACACACTTCAGCAGAGTGGGTAAAAACATTTGTTCCCTGAGGAGAGAACTGAAGAGCTAACAAGTGAATTTATTTGCACTTTAGGACAATATTTTTCAAGAGGCTTTTGTTTCAAACACAGGAAAATACTCATCTCAATAGCTGACTGTTGCATGACCTAAGTATATAAATTATCAGGAAGTTCTGGGCCCTGTGTCTGTGCTTTTTCACACTCAGTACTTCAGCACCTAAACGTCTAAAAGCTCCTGTGAGCCTGAAGTCAGAAGGACTCCTCTGAGTTATACTGCCTGATGATCTAGCCTTAGTGGAGAATGTAAACTTAAATGAATTTTGGTTATGTTGCTCTGTATTTTAGGGAGATACAGTGAGGGTTTTGCATTCTAGTCAGTTGGCCAGTCAGTGTGAGGTTATTGTTTTCTCTCTCTTAACTTTAACCCACTATTCAGAATTCTTCCCCTTCAACCATCTTAAACTCTGATATGTCAGTTTATTACTTTACAGTAATTGTGTATACTTTCTGTGCCTCAGTCTGTCACTGATTCCAAGTCAATATTAGAATAGAGAAGTTTTTCAATCTTTTCACCTCAACCAGTCCCTCTTGACTACCTGTATTTGTTGTTACTCTTGTGCAACTTTGCACACTTTGCTTATCTTGCACTAACGTGGATCTATTCCTATCTTGAAGTAGTGGTTCAGCATATAGAGAAAAAATCTGCTTTTAAAAGATTTTGGTGGCCATGTACATTAAATTCAAACATGGTTTGCTGCTTACTGCTTCTTGTGGCGTTCCTGCTCTTGGGAGTTCTCCTCAATGAAGCTGTGTTGGATTATTTTCTCTTTTCACTGAGCACAATTTGTCAAGACTCAGTCCCTGTTTTAATTTTACGTTGACATTTTTAATAATACCCCTTGTCTTCACCATTTTACACTTAATTAATAGGAGTAGCGTAATTCTCTTAATCACATGCTGTGCTGTTTTCTTACTCTTGTGATTGTTTAAAGAATGGGATTAATTGCAGCTTCCTCTGGATTCATCTATGGGAAGGTTTTAAATAAGACCATTTCTATTGCTGGCCCTTTGGTGTCAATTTGACAAAATTCTCATCTTCCCCTGTGGTCCAGGGTTTGGACTATCTGAGTCAGCTTTCTGTTCAAGTTTATACTTTGAAATCAACTGAGATTAATTATTTAACAACAGTTCCTTGCATTGTCAACCCTATGTATTAAAATGTCAAATCATGCCAAAAGGATCATAAAACGGGCTCTAAGGGTGATCTCCAGTGAAAGCATAGAAGGCACACAAGCCAATTGTCCAAGTGTTAATTTCTACTCCTGCAGGAAACGACCCAAAATCCTTTTTTAGGGTACCTGAGATTCAGACGTAGTTAGCTATCTTCGGACACCGCGGCTATAAGGAAAACACCAAATAGCAGCATATTGTCACGAACGGAGGGGGAAAATCAGACGTTTCTCATAGGTAGCAATGTGCATGCTGAGCAAAGGGCTCGCCAGTGTTTCCCTTTCGAAGGGAGTTGGGCAAACGGGGACGGGACGGGGAGAAGGGCTCTGCGATTTGTCCTGGGTACAGCTAGCCGGCACAAGTCGGGAAGTGGTGGCAACGCGCCGGGACCGGAGGATACCGGGCAGCCCTGCGGCGGGCAGCCGAGAGCCCGGAGCAATGTTCCTTGGCGATGCTGCGGAGTTGGGACAGGGAGAGCCGACACCGACGGCCCCGAGCACCGGAGCCGCTTCGGGAAGGGCTTCCCCGCCTGCGGTGAGGGAGCCGTACCCGGGGCAAGTGCTGAGGGGGTCCGGCAGCTCTGGGCCAGCCCAGGGGTCCCGCCGCGGGCGACGACCCCCCTGTGCGGAAAAGGGAGGTGCGCGTCCCGCCGCGGAGCCTGGCCCGCGGGACCGCCTCGGCCGCGCCGAAAGTTTGCGAAGTGCCTCGGCGCTGGGGGGAGCGGGGCGGGGGCTGCCCCAGCGGGGCTCCTCCTTCGGGGCTGGGCCGGGGCGGGCGGAGCGGGGAGGGAGCCCCCGGCCCCGGAGTTGCCGCGGCTGCGGACGAAGCGAGCGACGGTCGTGCCGGGGTGCTCCGCGCAGGAGGAGCCCGCGACGTCGCTGCGGGCGGCCCGGGCGCGGGGCCGGGGCGCTGCCACCATGAGGCGGCGTGGCGGGGGTTGTCTCCTGCCCGCGCCTCCGCAGCTCCTGCTGGTGCTGCTGGGAGCGCTGCTCCGCTCCAGAGGTAAGCGGCTGCCGCGGCACGCTCTGCCCCGCNGGCGGGCCGGGCCGGGGCGGGCGCGCAGGTTGCCTCGCAGGCTGCCGTGCCCGGCGTGTCGGGACAGCCGCCGCTCCGGAGCAGGAATGCAGCCGCGCACCCTCCGCGACGGGCCCCTTAAAGGTACAGCCCGGCTCCGCGGTGGCGCCCCGGGCTACCTGCCTCGCCTCGGCGGGGACTGGGAGTCCTCCCGCAGCGCCCTGGCACAGCGGGGCCGGAGCAGGAGTACCAAAAATAGAGACGAGGGGAGGGTATCGCTGCGCTCTTAGCGAGCCGGGAGGTAGTCCCATGAAGTCTCGCCATGAAAACTTTAGCTTTTTAGAGATGGTTGCTCTATCAACTGGTATCTGCTGTTTCTTCGTCTTGTGCGGTGGTTCTTGATTTTTGCAAGTGCGCCGGGTAGAGAAGAAAACATCTAAACGGTTCGCAAAATTAAAATTGTTTGAAAGAGTTAGAAGGCTTTTGGGGGAGGGGTATGGAGAGAGAAGATACGTACCTCATTTTTTTCCCTTCACTGCTTTGGCAGCTGCTGTATAATTTCACCCATCCGTTTTCTCCTGTGCTACCCTGAAATTACAGGAAGCATTTGCAGTAGTGCTGCTGACCTCCATCATTCTACAAGTATTGCCCCTGGGGCACAATCATAGGGAGTTTGGGTTTCAAGTAATATTATTTCTCTTCTAACAAGAAACCTAATTGCAGGCAGCTTTGAAGAATGTGCGAAGCCAGCTTGCATACACTGTCTAGAGAGGGCTGTAGTTCCATCTATCAAAAAGTCTGCTTTTTAGGAGCCCAGAAGCACTCTTCAGTTCCCAAATGCCACACCAATACTTAGCTGCCCTCTAGGAGTGAGAAGGATCTAAAAGATAGATCTTAGTGTAGGTACAGATCTGGATGTGTTTTATTTTGGCTGTTACCCAGGTGCTCCTAGTTAATGTGTCTGGGCTGTTAACAGCCATGTGGGGGATGTCTGATTGTAAAATGCAAGTTTGCTAGTAGGTGGTTGTTCCTTGATGTCTCTAGGATGCTTTTTTTATGGCAGCTTGTTTCTCTTTCAAGTAGTTTTCCCATCAGTGCACTTTCGTGTATCCTCTTGTCAGATGACTGTAAGTTTATGATTGGATGTGCCAGCTGCTTCCAGAAGTGAATATCCTCTTTCCTCCATCAAAATATAAGGAAATAAGAACACAATTTTGCAATAAAGACACAATTCCTGACCAATCTTTTTCCTATTTGATGCAAGGAAAAACATGAGGAGATACCAGGATGGAGGTGGCAGAGAAAATGCCAAAATTTGTGATGAGTCAGCGTTCCTCCACTTAGCTAGAAAATTTTCAAAGTTGTCCCTTAGAAGTACCTGCAAGGGTGGTGTGCAGCTTAACTGTCACAAAGCATCCATGGAAGTTGCAATGCCAAACAGGTAAATTGTTAGGAACACTTGGTCATTTACTACTCTGCCTCAGCACAGGAGAGCATAAAGCAAACAAGTCTGCAAGGCTGACCTTTGACTCTTTTGTAGTGGATAGTGGCAGATCAAACTGGAGAAGTCTGTGCCAAAAAAACCCCAAACCAAACCAACAAAAGAGGTCTGCAAGTATCTTGAGCTCTTGGAAAAGTCCACTGCAGGTAAAAACAGGTATAGAGAGGGAATTTAATGCTAATGTCATGCACCACTGGTGGCTGGAGTGAATAAGGACCTGGTGTTAAGATGGTCTGTGTTAGTATAAATACAGAATGTCACAGAACCTGTCTGGCTGATGTGTTTGCTGTTCTGGCTCCTGGAGTTTTGCCAGAAAAATACATAGCTAATATCAGAGCTTCACTTCTGAAACATCTTAACTACATTTTGTAGTTGGAAACCTGAATGTGTTACTTCTGTAGAAGTATATTTTGCAGTGGGAATGCCTGTGCTTGGCGTTGCTGTGGGTCTACAGGTATTAGCCAAATGCAAAGCACCCATTTTCTTATTGTCACCTTGGAGCTGATAATGTTCCACTTCCTGGATTTGCTGATCATCAGTTTGGATGATATTCTAGATCTCTTGATCACCCTGATTTATCTTGACTTTCTTTTTTCCAAAGTGATAATGGCACTGAGTAACATCCCCTGTATTTCTAAAATGAAGAGCAGCATCCTGCAGGTGGTGACAAGTGGTGGTTTTTTTGTTTTGCTTTTGACAATTCTGTCTGCTAAAACATATGGGAAAAGCATATAGCATAAATCTTCCAGTATGAAAGTTAGCATTATTGTTCTATTTAGTGTATATAAGCAGTTTTCTTTTATATTATCTTTCTAGAAGCTTTCAGTTGTGTGCTATAGCACTGTTTTCTGCAATAGACAAACTCTTCTTGTATCTTGGCAGTGTGGGTGTATGCAGCAAGAAAATTAATAGGTGCGTAGTTACATAAAGTGCTTGCATTTCCAGAGTATCTTGTGAACCTTGAAGAGGGATATTCTGTTCCTGTGGGACAGAAAATGTGATTTCAGAAAACTGGTAGCTATTTTTCTACTTTGTATTCCTTGAAGTTACGGAAGAAAAAGTGGTTAGCTATAAACATTATCCGATTGTTTGTAATTCAAACCTGAAAGCAGTACTTTCTGTATGCTAACTAGAAAAAGAAATCAAAGTGACTTGTATTTTTTTACTTGTAAATGCTCTCCAGACTAGTGAAATTAACATTAAAAATAGTTAAAACATTAATTCTGTGAGAATGATCTGTAGTCTGATAGTGCTCTTGAATCTTCATACAGTCTTGTGAAATAGGCAAATACTATCCTTGTTTTGTAAATGTGGGAAGTGAAGTAGAAATTGTCTTGCCCAAGGCCAACTCCATTTGCCCTAGAATGCAACTTACCGTTGAACACAATAGAATGTATGCTTCATAACACTTATAAAAGCTGATAAAGAGATATTATCTCATAAACCAGTTAAGGTTTTAAAAATAGGTTTATTTAGTGAGTGCATGTTCTGCAGCTTCATTTAATTCCACTGCTGCTTGTGACTATTTCTCTTTTTAATAATACTTACATTTCTCTTGCTGATGGTCAAAAGATCATTAAACCACAAAAATTTTACCAGCTCTTTGTTGGAAAGGATGACTTGGTAAATAAAGTGTTATTAAAAGAAAGGTGGATGCTTAATTTCTCTTACCTGCTGTTATTTCTAGCTTAGCTATTTGTGATGTTTTCTTATATGGGTTTACATAGTCAGATAATATATATATATATAGACTTAAACTGACCATTTTTTAAGATGTCTGGCTTTACCTAATAAAATATCCAGAGCTGGAGCTCTGGCATACAACAAACCCACTCCCTTAAATGGCATACTGTATTTAGCAGCTGTGCTTCACACAGATCATGGCAGAACACACTAAATGTAATTGTCAGCCACGAATCTCGTGTTCTTGATGGTTAGGCTCTTACTTTTGTGTCTGTGGTGCCAAAGGTTCTTTGCCATTTTGGTTAGGTTAGGTATTATTCTTTTATGGGATTTTTTTTGTCTCTGCTGAGTGAAAGCTGGGCACTGTATTGCTCCTTGAATCTCTTCTTTCTTCTGTCTGTAGGTTTCCATTTCCCTGTACTAAAGATAGTTATTCTGTAGACTTGTGGTTTATTCATGCTGTATATCTGGTTTCTCTGGGACTGTTACCTGGGAGTATTTGACTGCCTTCCTGTTGTGAGTGAGTTCATGTTCAGGTTTTTCAGCTTTCCAGGCATGTTTTTTGCCTCTCTTACACTGAACTGTCTGATAGATGCTGAAGCATTCCAGCCTGTGCATTTAGTCTGGGGGACTCTTGAGCTGCAGTCATTCTTTCTGCGAGCAGCAGATCTCCAAGGCTGTTGTGAGCTTAGATGAAAGGAGACTCACTGTGTAAAGACAGGAAAATGAGTTTTCATAAAGACCTTATTAACATCAAATGGAGCTGATGTTTGTTGACTTTTGTAGTGCTGAATTGTGAATGACTGAAATTCCTCATATCAGGGATATGACATAATTTAATATGGAAGACAAAGAAAAAAGGAGAATTGAAGTGTCATAAGCCCGAGTCTGATGGTATGAGATATATTAAACATTCTGGTATAAGCATATTAGCACACCTATGGGTTGAAAAGTAGTAACAGAAGCTTTGTCTGTCACAAGGTTCTTAGGTGATTTAAGTTCTTCTGGTATTAGCCACCAGTCAGCAAGTCACAAACCATTAAGATTAACAGACAGTAATGTAGATGTGTATTCAAAGTTTGTACTGCCAGTTGCAGGTTTGTCAAAAAGTGTATGACCAAAGACAGTGCAGATCTTGTTTCTCAAGCTATTGTTTGTTGATAGCAACTTTCTGGTGTTGCAATACTCAGATGTAAAAAGCACCAGATTTTTTTCCTGAATGGATTAGAGTTAGAATAGCATTCACCTTCCTGTACTATAGTGATGAGGTTGTGTAAAGAACTTGTCCAGCAGAGCTTTCAGTAGATAATATATTTGCCTGAAAACAGACCCCATGTTCTGTAGTGTCAAGGTGCAGTTTTACTCTTGGAGTTCAATGTACCAGTATATGACCAGTACAATCTACCAGTGAGATGTTACCGTAACTCCAGGCAGAGGAGACCCCTCTCCTGGCTACCAGCATGGTGACTTCCTCCGTGTGCCCTAGCAGGGCATAGTCTTCTGTGTCTCTTTGTTACTGACTGACAGCCCCTCCCAGCTGCTGGAGCTTTCTGTTTCTATTGCATAGCAGCAGTTCTTTAATCAGAAATCTTGTTAGTATTCAAGGATAATTGATCCGACTCTCTGGTAGGGGGTGGGGACCCAGCCTTCCATCCTTCTCCTACTTGCCACCCCCAGTTTGACCCCTGTTGTCTCTTTGTTTTCTCCTGTTAAGTTTGTGCCAGTGATATGTGTGTGTGCTGTTTTTCCAAGCAGCCTGAAGTTGGCTGTAACCAAGAGCAGCAGTTAAATAGAGCCCGATTTCCCCGCTTCCTGGCGTTCAGTTGTTCGGCTCCATTTTCTGGTCTTCTGTGTTTTTGATTTGCAGAGAAGGAACTTACTTGGTGCCCCCGGGCATCTCTTAAACCCATTAGAACAAACTCCATTATTTCACTGTACTTAGAAATCCTCCTCCTTCAGTCCCAGCATCCATCAAAATAATGTATCCTCTGTAAGGCCCTCTGGAAAATGTTTAATAGGATCTTTTCAAACTCAAGGAGAGTTCCACTTGGAAAGGGGGAGGGGAGAAGGCTAATGGAAGATCTGACTGTGACTTGCAGTAAGCCTGAACTTGGCCTGTATCAGCTCTCCCTTCACCTCCATGCTGAGGGAAAGCTGAACAGAGCGGATCCAACACTGGGATCAAAGCTGGAAACAAAAGGCTTTGGAAGAAAAATTTCCCGTCTGGCCAAGAGGCAGCCACACAAAAGTGGTGCATAATTTATCACTCGAGGTTTATTTCTGCTGTACTCCTTCTGGAGAGAAGAGGAAAAAAGAAGTGACTCTCCTGCTGTTTCGAAGTGGATAAGTGATGGCTTTGGAGATTTGAGGCAGGAAGGAGCTCGAGATACCATGGAAAAACCTTTTCAGTGCATTCTGTACCCAGCTCCTCTCTTCTCAGACATGGTCAGACATTATTTCTGTTGAGGGGAACCCTGTTCTTACATTTTGAAGTTTCAAAGAGTGAGGACTTTTAACTTCTCTGGTAATTTCCAAATCAGAGTGGAGTGGTGTTGCCGTTGGCAAAATCAAGTTCTTTGACTTTCCTAGGTGTTTTTCTTAACTTAAGAATTGGTCTAGGTGCTGTGGCTCTGTGTAACATGAAGGAAGAGGCTACGTTTGCCCCAAAGGCTTTATAGTCTTAATTGGACATCTAAAATCTGATAAGGATCAGGGGTGTGATAATTCTACTGGGATAGATAAGGTCAATATTAAAATGGTATAGCTTTCTAATTAAATTTCCTTTAGCTTTGGTTTAATGGGAAAAGCTTCCAAAGTTTTTCATTCCAATCACTTCTTAGAATGAGGATAGAGAGAGGTTTTGGGTGGGTGTTGGGATCAAAGACTACTGGAATCTGGTAACTGTGTAAATAAGGATGAGGAAGCAGATGCAAGAGTAGTGTAAACCATGAGAAGACGGCGAAGGGATATAGGAATATAGATATTCACAGAAGCAAAGATAGGCATTTTGGAAATGAGAGCCAAGGACTTGAGCTGGCAAAGGAACAGAAGAGTTTTGTAAGGAAATCCAAGTGGAGTAATTATGTGGAATCTGATGGCAGAAAGAGTTGTTAATTAGGTAGGATAAAATATGGAAATTTTGAAAGTGAAGATGAGCATTGAGCATAATTTAACTGCTGAGACAGGGAAAGACTTTACTAGTGCTTTAAAGGAGGATGTGACAAATTGTTAGGAATCCGTGACAGTAGAGTCCCTGACCTAATTGGAGTGATTTTATGAAATATTAGGAGCCTAGCAATGGGGTCAGAGGTGGAAAGGGAGACTGTTAGCAGAACACTGAGATGGTGAGCCCATGAGATAGCTCCATCACCACCTCTGTCTGCAGTGGTGGAATGTGGAATCTGTCAGCCTTGGGAGCATATAAGCTAGAAGGATTTTTGAGTGGGATGTCCAGGAAGGTATTTTGGAGGACAGTATTGTTTAGAAAAGTGTATGAAATGAGAGGACAAAGCTGAAATGAGAAGCTGGAATTTTAGAGATAATTGCTTGGACAAAAGCATAGAGTGAAAATAGGAAATTACTATGTGTTTGGTAAGAAGTCGGATATAGAAACAAGTGTAAGCCTGGTGGCAGAAAATTGCTCCTTTCCTGGAAAAGCAGCCTGCTTCTCTTCCCCTTCCCCATTAAGAATTGCTGTGTGAAAGAGTGAGTCACTATTGTGAGCAGTTAAAACATAGACACCAGATGTTCTCAGCCTTCTTCTCTGGAAGGCTCGTAAGGGGCATTCTGGGACCATGCAAGATTAGAGGGAAATACACACTCTGCTCCTTTAGCCTGAATCTCCAGCTCTGTCAGTTCATTTGACTTGGTGACAGCTGGTAGTTCTGGGAGAGGTTCTTGCTTAAGGTGCAGCCATTCAGTGTATCAGAACTGTCTCATGGGCTCTAGGGTTAGAATAAAATAAAGCCACACCTTCTTTCTTTTTTTTTTTCCTTCTTTTTTTTCCTTTTGCTCCCACCCAATTTTAGTTCTGAATTTCCATAACTGCTGAATAGTCAAATCCTTTCTTTGCAACTCTGAGGGCAGGGGAAAAAAATAAAGAGAGAAGGCTTGGGGTTGTAATTTCCTGCTTCTGTTCCAAGCTTCTGAGGATGAACTAGGAGGTAGGATAATTCTCTGAATTGAAACTGCCTTTGTTAAGAGGAAGCCAGCTTTACTGCTGTCCTTTCTTTGTTATTCAGACTTCGTCACTTCTTCAGGCTTGACAAATTCAAGAAATTAGGTTTTTGAGGCCTTAGAGACTGTATTCTTCTCACTGTGGTTTTTGAAGCCTGATACTCCTGAAAAGCCTGAGTTGAGTTTCTTGTGGCTAGAGGACATGCCACTAATTTGTGCTGCCTTTATAAAAGGGCCTTGATCACCATAGTACCTATTAGCATGAGGAAAAACATGATGAGTCTGTCTGTGAGGGAAAACTAGAGAGTTTGTGGTATGGGAAAGGGGAAATAGATTGGAGGCTGCCATTCTGGAGGCTTTAATAGCCAACAAACAGGAGAGACTATTCATTGGTAAATAGGAGTGCTAGAGGATTACTGCATTTTTGTCATGGATCTCAAATAGAAGTAGTCAGTGTCTAAATCTTAGAAAGCTTGATGCAGAAGTAAGAGAGACGGGGTTAGGAGTCCTTCAAGAGCAATAGTCATTGCCTTGCAAACAGACCTAAGTTAAATACAAGGAAAGAGCAGGTTGTGCTCAGAGCTGTATGCATGCAGAGATGAAGTGGTGAAGGGGATTGTCTTGGAAACAGGGAAAGACTGATTTGTCTAGTTGGTGTGGTTATGGCCCTTTGCTGTCCTAGGGAAGGCTGCCTCTGCATCTGACTTCTTCCCTGATGCAGTGAACAGCAGCTGCAAGAGGGTGTTGACTCATGAAGAGCTGATTGCCCAGCGGTTATCTCCACCACAAGGGTGGTAACCTCATGTGTTCCAGTTCGAACTGTCACCACTCATGAATCAATACTGTCTGTAAGCCTTTGTTCACTGCATTTTTGAGTATGAAAGAATGCAGACCTGCAGTCAGCACTACCTTAAACAACGACCTTTAGGCCTTTTGGGTGTTAGTTGTTGGTTTATGGGGTTTGTTTTTGTTAGTTTTTTCTTTTCCCAGGCACAGGGTTCTTTTATCTGGGAAGCAGGTGAATGCTCTGCCTGTGCCTCAACTCCTCTAGAAGGGCAGATTTGTCATCTTTGCACCTTTGACAGTTAATACTGAGTAATTTCTATGCTATCAGTACTCAAGCAAGAACAACCTTGGTGTTCCCTGGCTTCTGCAACCTTCAGATACAAACTTTGGCTTGAAGCAGATTGCTCACTAGCAGGAGAAGCCTGTTACTTCTCTGAGGTTTCTCTTGTTTGTGACCTGCCTTTTGTGAACTGGAAGATGAGGAGCTGTAATCTTCTGTTGCTCTTAGAATTTGCTCTGCAAATTCCAGACTGGAACAAAACAAGCAAATTGCTTAGGTTTAAGTTTTCCAGTCAATTGTCCCTAGAAAATGTTAAACTTTTTTTTTTTGGTGCTTCTGTTCTTGCCTTGTTATGGTTAGTTCTTCACCCGTAAATCTTAAGAAGTCTGGGAGCAAATTTAAAGCTTGAAAGGAATGTCTAATAAAACCAAAATATGGATAATTCCTGTGATACTTTGTAGTAACTTTTTCTTGGTTGATTGTTCTGGTAAAGCAAACTTGATGATGGTAATATGTATGCTGGAAGAATAAGAGAAACTCAGATGATTATTTTTTGAGAAAGGACCCGTGAGCAATTTTTGTGATAAGATGCTTTAGAACAGACTGGCATGAAAGAGGGGATGGCAGACACTTGCCTCCTTTAAAATGCTTGGCCAAACCCCACTTAGCTTAATTGGGTACTCAAGGTGAAACCTAACAGAAATAATGGGGCAGATTAGACCTATGTACAGTTCATCAATTGTAGGATAAAAATAAACAGTACTCAGACAGAAGCCTTCAAGCAAGGAAGGGAGTGAGGCAGAGATGACATCTTTGGTATGTACATCTTGACTTACCCGCTTAGGTGAAACAGCCTCTGAGCTCAGGCTTCGATTAAGTGCCTGGGACAGCTGCCAAAACACCTACGTTTGCTGGCTGATACACTGTAGTGCATTGGTCCTGCAGGTTAATCTGGGAAAGGCATGGAGTGTTATCTGGGTTTGTCTTGGGCTTTTTCTTGAGCAACATCATAACAACATGCTTTGCATCCTGTGTCAAGATCTTAAACTGAATGTGGTGGCAGTGCTAAAACTGCTTGTTGAAGCGTTGTGAAGACAGAGAGCCATTGGAATTACACTCCAGAAGACCAGGTAGCCTAAGGAGCCTTTTCTGACTGTGCAGGCTGCATACCAAAGTCTCTAAGGTATGTGCTTTATGGCTCCATGCCCTTTAGAGACAAGCACAAGGGGAGTGGCTCACAGGAGCAAAATGACAGTAACTCCATAAGGAGAATATTATCTGTTGTGGGATGGGACTGAGCTAAGGTAGGTAGACAGCACAGACCCTCTGCAGCCCCACAGTAATGAGCCTCAGGAACCTTTGCATGCTTAAGGCTTTGTGTGGCTGTGCTGGCTGTGTAAGTGGCCCTAGCAAGTAGGACGTGTTTGAGCTGTTTAAACCATTACAACTGAATACAATGCTGAGATTTTCCTCCTATATTAATCAAGAGTAAATCAAATATTTCACTCCCACAAGAACAAACTCCAGAGCTCAAGTTTTTTTATTTTCAAATGTGCAAAGACATGAAATTACTAGATCTATGAGATCTGTGTGATGATTGCTAAAGAGTAGGACTGGGAGGATTCCTATTGCTGATCCTAGCAGCACAAAAACCAATTCTTTTTATGCCATCTATTCCAAAGCAGCAAAAATTATCTCCACCTAAAAGCACAAAAGAACCATAGGCTGAAACCAAATGAAAATGCTATCCATGCCTATGAAACCATTGTTTCTGGGTTTTGACATTCCTTTTGAGGCTTGGGAAGCAAATAATTTAATCCAAACTTCATATGAGAAACTAGTCAGAATCTAAACCAGAATGCAAGTTTCTGTAGCAGAAAAAAGAAGTCCAAACCTGATAGGCAGCTAGGCTGCCACAAGTTATTGTGCAAAGTTATTCTGCTGGCACCTAGTGTCAAGTGAAGTATGCAAAATCAAGTCAGACTTTTACCAAATACTGAGCTGGCATGTGCAGTTTGGATTGCAAGTTGGATACAGGGAGAATACCATAAACAATAAATGTTGGAATGAGAAGTAAAAGGAGAGACTTAAAAGCCTCATAATCTTATGAGTAAAAGATAAAATATATTACAGCAAGAAGCACTTATCATACTAGAAATAAAATGTTATTCTTTGGAACATTTTCATTTCTATTCTTGGACTCCATGCCATGTATCTCTTTCTCTTAAAACCTCTGTGGAGACAGGCCCTTCATATGTTGAATCCACTTCTGGAAAAAACTTAGCCATGCTGCTTTTTACATGTGGGTAACACTTGCAGAGGTTGTTCTGCCAATAAAAGTGTCCTTGAATTGATTGTGGTGGGATGTGGTGCGAGTTCTGATGTAACATGAGGCTCTTTGCAAGTGCAGATTTTGATGAGAACTCATTTCTAAAATCTCTAGTAATTTTGTTTTCTTGTTGCTGTTGTGAATTGGCTCCTATCTTTCTGTGGTCCGTTGTTGGATGGATGATGTTTGGAAATGAAATGTCTTCCATCTGGTTAAGAAATTTATCTTTAGATGCCTGAACTCTGCTGTTTTTGCTAGCAGAAAATAAACAACGTTCCTGTTGTCGCCAGTTATCACCCACTTGCCTTCCTGCAGATCCATGTCTTTTGCAAGGATCCTAGAAGAGATGACTTATGGATCATGAATTGAATTTGGCCAATCCTCTGTTCCTTCATATCTATCAATTTAGATCTCCTTCTACTTAAACTTGGTAAATTAAACACACTGCTTAAAACAGTGGGCTGGACCGTGGCAGTCTGCTTTGCCTGGGTGGCTTGTTTCAGGTGGCACTAGGAATGTAACTCCAAATGACTTACAAGGGCATATTACTGATTCAGAGCAGGGTTAAATATAATCTTGCTTTATGGAAAGTATTGTCATCAAAATGCCAGTTTTTTGGTAATCTAAAATTTGGTGATTCCCATGTTTTGTGTAGCAAAATTGGAGGAGTTTTTGCTCCTGCTGCCTTTTCTTTTAGTAATATTGATATGTCTCTGAGAGAATTTTTTGGTGGGGATGCTAGGATGTTGTCACTGCTGAGGATTGTTCTCTGCCCGCAGTGTATGTGGCTTGGCCTCCAGCTGCCGGGCTTCCTTGGCCCAGGGGTGTGGTTTCTTGTTGCGCAGTCTGTTGTGACTGTGGGTTGTCCCAGAGAGCAGTCTCACTGCCTTGTCCCTTTGATAGATCTGTGTAGATGTCTGCTGGATGAATCAGTCCAGCTTGTTGGTTTGTCACAGAACTGGCCTGCAGAATGGTGAAACCACAGGTTGTGTGGTATTGGCAAGCTGAAATGAGTTGCTCTTCGGTGAGCTCATCAGTATAGACCTGATGGAAGGACAGAGGGAGGCAAGACCGACCGTATTTTTGGCACTGACTTGCTGCTCCTTCACTTTGCCTTGATAGCAATTTGGAAAGGCTTTCCCTAGAAACAAGGAAAGGTGCAAATTCAAGCCCAAGACTTAACTTCTGTGGCTCACATTAAGCATAGGCCTCTCTATTTTATTGTTACTTGTATGACAGTCTTAGTGCTGTATGAGCATCCAAGTGTGGTGAAAGATCAACCCATAGATGTTGCAACTGGTGCAGTACATTAATTGGTGATGCCCTTTGTGGTGGAAACTTCTATTTATTAGGGTTGGAAGAAAAGACCTACTATCCTATTTTAGTTGGGCTACCACAGACTAATGTGAGTTGTTGCCAGAGAAATGGTCAGTCTGAGTACGAAAAGCTTTATCACCTTGCTTGTGCCTTGATTCTTCTTCTTTAATCTTGCCTTTTAAATGACTGATGTCTACCAGAGTTGGTTTTTGACCCTTATTTGCGGACTCTGGATCAGAATTTTGCTTGCTCTCCCCACCACTCTGCACTAATGTAGTGTGATGTTGTGGTTTGACAAGCCTGGCCTGGGCTTGCACACAAAGGAAGGCACAGTCCACTCTCCTCCCGAGCTGATGTGGACATGGCAGTGCTGATGTGAAGTGTCTGGTTAGTCACAGGAAGACAGAGCTAGCTGTGGGAAAACATAAGCTGTCTAAATGGCCATTCCTGTTCTCCCTGAATGAATCTGTGGCAGGCTGAAGGGAAAGATGTACATAGGATGAATCTTACACATGAATTGTCAATTGGATCATGTAAAGATTCACTCTAATGGAAATCAGAGCTTCACAGTGTTACATGCAGCATGTGCATACATGCAATACAATACATACAATAAAGACAATCCCTGCTCTGAAGAATTAATAATTTCTACATGTAGTAAATTGACAGATGTATGAAATAATGAGAAAAAAGAACCTCAGTGAAATGCTGATTAATGTAGTAGATAGAGGCTCCACTTCAGCTTTGCCTTTTAGTCTGTATGGTGATGCTTCTTCCTGCCTTTCTGTTGAAGCTGCTTTTCTCTAATTGCTCTTTTCTCCCTCTGATACACTGCAAGCAAGATTATCACAATTAGACACCTTTGCTGTGTCTGAGGTGTGTTACTGGGAGAGTGAAAATTATTCTCAGATGTAATGAGGAGCATCACATCTAAACCCAGCTTGCAAAGATCTGTTCTGTATCTGTGATTCTTCCCACGCTTTCTCCTATCCTGACTGTAGCATCTCTTAGGATGGATCACAAAATTATATTTAACCATGTAATCGCAAAGGTCAAGAAATTTGAGAACAGAAGCTGGACTTAGACTTGGTTTGAAATAGATTTTAACCCTAGATTCCTGGTTTGGTATAGTTTAGCTGTGGCCAACTACCTAATTATTAAATGTTCCTTTTTGCTGCTTTGTAGCAGCAAGCTAGATTGCTGGTTAGAATTCTGTAAATACACGATTGGCCACAGTGGCTGTATTTACCCAATAGCTCAAGTGTTTTTCCCTGCCCCCCCGGAGATCAGCTGTACAGAACTTGGGTTGGGAGTGCCATCTTTGCAAGCTGTTATATAAAGATTCCCTGTGGTTGTTGGGCCAGGTGTGCCAATGGCTAGGTCTGGGATTTTTTACTTTTCTCTCAGGAGAGTTGACAACTTTATTTTGGAGTTTACTGACTTTTTTTTTTTCTTTTGAGGGTAAAGAAGTTAACCGTGGTGGCTGGTTGCTTAATAGCTATTTTTTTTCTGCACACTAAAGTCAGTGTTTTTTTCCCAGATTAAAATGTTACATTTTTAAACATTTACTTACCCAAGTGTAGAATGATCTAATTCACTCTGTTTATTCATTTTCATAAGAATTTTCAGCACAGTAGCGTTCCTATCCTAATTCCAAATGTACAAACACTTGGTAAGCAGACTGTAAGAAGAAAATCACTCATGACCCAGTGTAGTAAATACATTTGTAAAGCCTTAAACAGGAAATGACCCCATCAGTTTGCCTCTAAGGACATAGTTCTGCAACAGTGAAGCAACAGCAGGAACCAAACTGGGCTAGGTGAGGAGGAGTTGGAAGATCCTTCAAGTTTGCATCTTTTTGAAGCTCATTGCCCACTGCACCACTTTTGCTCATCTGTGTTTTAATCAGGCTGCACAAAGCTGTGCCAGTTTATGGGGGTTGTAGGACTGGCAGTAAGAGAAGAAGGGCTAAGAGCTCTTTAGGTAGCACAACTGATGAATATAAAATCACCATCCTGAAGCTTCTTTCTCATTTTGAGCAAACATCATTGTGTTTCTGGAGAACCTGAGAGTTATGTTGTCACTTAGACATAGTTAAATCAAGACTGCTTTGTGTCACTTGCTTATTGTGCACAGAAGAAGATTTGTTTTGGGGGATACCTGGAAAGAAATCAAGAAACTAGATTACAGCATGAAGGGCAGAAAATTTTATCTTCCCAATGGAAAACAGACATTTCTCTGAGACCTTGATACCTAAATCATCATTTATGTGTTCAGTTTGCCAAGTGTTTGTGGAGTTTTAAGGAGAGGTATGGGAATGATTTCCCAAATACTCTTGCTGTTTGTAGTTCCGTATTGTTTGATAATGTACAGTAAAAAAATGAAGGGAGGGTAATAGAACTCCAAGCAAGCTTCTCAGAAACTGGACTTAGTGGACTACTTTCAGCCTCAGAATAAAGGGCCAGGAAATGGGAAAGCTAACTGAGCTCAGCCTCTGAAGCTGAGATGGATGCTGTCATGACTGTAATGCTGTGTAGCTTAGTTGGGTACTGTGACTTAAGCTGACCTGATCTCGACTCATCAAGGCTTGTTGTCTTAAGATCTAAGTGTACTAGATGTTCTTACTTAGAGAATGATCCATAGGAACTGTGTTTGGGAATGGTAGCGTAAGGTACCAAAGAAATTCAGCAAATTTAGTCAAGACACAAACTGCACACTAAGGCCTTCTTTTCCTCCCTTCAGAAACACTTCTTTTTTCTTCCTGACTGAAAAAGGTAATTTTACTGCACAACTATTGAATAGAATAACTCCTGCACTTAGGAGTGGAAAGAGAAGAAAAATAAAATCTCTATTCAACTGAAAAAACTCCCAGGAACTTCTCAAAGTAGACTGTAATTACTGGAGATAAAATTCTGCTACAAGTAGACAAGTAGCCCTGTGTTCTGTCACTTTTCTACTGTTATCCAGTCATTTTGGGTAGCATTTATAGCACTGATGGGCTTGGGTTGCTCTTTAATCAGAGGAAGTACTCTATATTTGGCTGAAAATATTATGTCCTGCAATGCCCACATATTGGCTCAAAAGCCTGATTCAACTTGATTTGTCTGTTGTACCCTACTCCCCAAAGTATGATGGAATAACAGAAGGAAAATTGCTCTTGAGTCATTGTGGTAAATGCATCTGTGAGACAGGAGACATCACACTGTCTATTCATGGGTTTTGGCCCTGAGATCATGGTTCTAGCAAAGGGAAGTATGCTTGCATGGGGGACACAGAAGAGTTTAAAAGCTTTTCAAGTATGAAAAATTCTTCTGCCAGGGCTGAATGATGTGTCTGCTTAAATGGTTTTTGAGCTTTATGAGGAATCTTTTATTTAGATAGGCACTTCAAATCCTGGAACTTGGTCCAGGAAGTAGTATCAGAAGTGCTTCTTAATAATATTGTTAATACAGCCTATTCTCATGAGAAAAATCCGCAGGCATCTTTATCCTGCTTTTGTATGGAAGCAGTGGTTATTTCAATATGTGTGCATATCTTCTCACCCAAAAAAACTGGTCCCAGAGAATAGAATTTTCATGAAAACAGGCAGCACATTAAAGGGAAGGGACCATGGAAGCAACTTGGCTGTGGGTGAAGATTCCTCATGACTTTGCATTTTGTTAGACATGAAAGAATCTCCACCCTCCGTTTGGCAACAGATGCATCAAAATTGACTGTTAAGAGATGAATCCATCTGAAACTGGCTTTGTAAATCCTGTTTGTCATGTAGCTATTGAGATTATTCAGGTGTGCAAGTTGGGGTCTTACTGGATATAAGCCTATTTCCAGGTCCCCAGGCAGTGGCAATGGTCTGAGTGGTGAGTTCATCAAGCCCAGGAGATGTTTAGCCCTCTCTGATTAGGATGCAGAGGTCTTTAATGGGCTTTAATTGGGTTGCACTTTAGGGCTGCTCAAAAGCTTTGTTTGGTTTAGGATGTGGCTGCTTGGTTAGTAATATTTCTGGAAGGAAGCATGTTAAACTGTGTTTTGAGCTAACTGGTTGCTGGCTATTTCCCAAATATGAATGAGGTTTTAGGTGGGGTTTTTTATTGTTTGTTTGTTTTTTTAATGTTTAAAGTCGTGAAGTTTTAGGACTGGATTTTAGCTGTTAAAGGTTCTGATATTGTGCTCATCCCCAGCTTAAGGGTCCATGGAGTCTGTGCTCTCTTTTATACCAAGAAGTTTTAAGTAGAATATCTGAAATAATTGCTGTTCCCAGTGATCCGCCCTGTGCCTCTGAGTGGCTGAATATGAGGTAAAATATTGCTGAATGTCACAGTTTACAGCCTGGCAAATTCCATTTATTTTAGCATGCTGGGTTATAAACTGGAGCTTTAGGAGCTGTGCACAAGTGTCCTGAGGTAATGTGTTGCCAGATAAGATCCTCTGGATTGCTGGGTCTAGTCTGATTGAACTGGAAGGAAGCTGCAGGCGTGACTCAGTTTTCCCTCTGGAGATGTGCCTCTTGCTCTTCAGGCCGTGTTACAAGGCTTGTGTGCCTCAGCCTGGCCAGGGCAGAAGATTGCTGAGGGCAGGCAAAGGAAGGAAAGGTGTCCTGTTTACTCTTGAACATGCTCAGCGTCTTGAAGCACAAGAGAGACATTTTATAATGCAAGTTGAACCAGTTCTGATGGTTTTTCCTAACTAGTTACATCGGAAAGGCCAAGGATCATTACTTCTTTTGCTGATTTTTTTTCTTTTTTTTTTTCTTTCAGCCTTCCTCCCCCTCTACCTTTTGTCTGCTTTCAGTTCACCCATCTGCATCTGGTCTTGCCCAGGCAGCTGCTGCTCTATTTGTATGTTCCCTGGGGGAGCTCTGGTGCTCCTTTAAGATCTCCTGTTGCTTTGGGAATTCACCTTTTAGACATGGTGCTTCATTAGCCTCTCTCATTTATTTAGTACTGTGAGAAAAGATTTCCCCTCCCAAAAAGTAGAAGAACGAGTTTCCAGCAGCAGCATGTGCTTGAGAGAAGAGTGTCTCTACGTAAATAGAACAGGTTTAAAAGCTATTGGCAAGGGAGCAGCTGGAGAGGTTTTGAAGGAATATTGTTTGACCGGGTTGGCACTGTGAGGCCCTTAGGAGGCTAAGGCTGAAGAAATCCCCCCTGCTCTTTCTCCCTGGGGAAGGTTTGTCCACTGATGAGTGACCGCACTGCCCCTGTGCACTGTTGCCTCTTGTCCCCCGCCTCGGTCTCAGCACGGTTGCTCCTTTTTGTTGCAGCTCGTTAGAGGAAAAATAGCCATTTGGGGTTTTTTCAACCATTGGGTTCTGCATTTCCTCGTTTGCCGCCCCTCTCTCTCCCCTGCCGGGCGTTGTGGGAGTCGTCCCCTCTGCAGGCGATGGTGGGAACGACTCCGGCCTCACTTATCATCAGTGACAAATCAATGGCAGCCTTCAGAAAGCTGGCCCCCAGGATCCCCGCTCGGCCCAGCTCTGGAGCAGTGGGAGGCTTCCCTGGTGGATAAAGGACTCCTTGCAGCCCTGACTTGTTGCCTTAAATCTAACTGAGGAAACCTTTTCAGTCTCTTCATCAGTGGCCCCCTCCCCTGTCGATTTGTCTTGGGGAAGGTGGCGGCTGGTGGAAGGGGGGCACATGGGGAGGTTGAGGGGAAATGAAATGAGAGTGGGAGAGCTTTGGGGTTTGTAACACTTTTTCTGTTTCCCTTTCACAATAGCCTGGCTAGTGCATGCAGAGCTGGGCTCACAAAGCCTCCCTGAAGCGCCCGGA
This sequence comes from Toxostoma redivivum, assembly GCA_013397375.1. Lineage (NCBI taxonomy): Eukaryota > Metazoa > Chordata > Aves > Passeriformes > Mimidae > Toxostoma > Toxostoma redivivum. The sequence continues at coordinate 282,130 of VXBI01006449.1, read as the reverse complement.
GTCCCGCAGGGCTCCTCACAGTGAAAGTTTGCTGTGTGTATTCCTACCAACAATACAGCTGGGCCCAGCAACAGGCTCCAGCTTTGGGCAAATATTTCTACAGCTTTTCCTTAATCGCTTTTGAGGGGAGGAGGGTGAGATGGGTTTGAGAGGTAGGAGGGTGAAAGAAATTTTCTGTAGGCAAAGGAGACAAAAATAGATTTGGGTGGACGGATTTATCTCTGGCTTCTGTGGTCCAGGCTTCTAAAAGGAACCTTTGTCAGCATCCATGCTAAAGCTAGAGACGGCTTGGGGAGCATCAGTGTTGGATCTGAAGGAGAAGGGAGATTAAGACAGACAACACGTAGTGGTTTCAGCTCCGCCAGTCTAATTTTTTTGTTTTTCTTTAAGAAGGAAGCATAGCTGACAAGCCCTTTCTATGTAGTTTAATCCAAACTGTTGGTGTAGACTGAAAGTTACAGCCCTTTTTTGTGCTAAGGTATATCTAGCTTATTTCTGCTTAGCTGTTCCGTAGGGTTTATGCTTGATTTCTTATTTTCTCTATTACCTGTGAATTATTTCTCAATTTCTAGTTTATTTGATCTGGGTCATAGCTCCAGACTGGAAGAAATCAGAGAAGTGATGTCCCTTTAAAGCAAATTATTTCACCTTCACTGTCTGATAGATTTTGGCCTTGGATGTTGCTTGAACCCACTGCTATAGCCCTGGGATAGACAGGTAGGCTCATATTACTGTGCTGGTTTTGCCTCCTGTTTCTAAAGCTGCGGTGGAGATACCTAAACAATATGAAACTGCTTGATTGGGTCAAGAAGAGATCATGTGAGCCCTCTTCTCTGTTGCATTATGAGGAAAAATTAGCCAGGTGACCTCCTTTAAAAGTTGCTTTCCACCTCTGCATGTCTGGCAGCAAGCTTGGCATTCCTGTGTTTGGAGTTAAATTCTTACATTGGCTAAGCTGTGTTGCATATGTATTGAAGGTTCAAATGTCTTCTTAGACCTGGTGTTTGGGTTACAGTAGGAATGATACCAGAAGCATAATCCTTGTTCCAGGTGTTCTGCCAAATTGAATTTGGGCAGGAGGTGCTTACCATTGTCAATGTTCTCCCAGGACAGGGAATACTTTTGCTCTAAGGTCATGGTTCCACAGATGCTTCACACTGAGCATAACTAGGGGCTGCACATATGGAGAGTGAGCTTCCTGGACTCTCTGTCCAAGGCCATATACAGGATGAGTGAGACTACTGTGCAATGGTAAAGCTGAGAGTAAAGTTCTTAGCTTGAATGTACCAATGCTTTTAAATAAGGGATATCCCTGCCTTTCTTTTGGAGATGAGCACAGAACATGAATCCTTATTTGTAGGAAGAAATTACTAATAGGCCAAATACAGATCTGAGTAAAAAGAACATAGAATAAGATCTGTCTTTGTGGAGATGTTCAAGCACCCTTACCCTGGCTAGCATCTGGTGACTGCCCCTTTGTGTTCTATTACTGATGATGTATTGTTTGTAGAAGCATTCTATCCATAGAACATCACAACTACTAATGAGGCAAGGTTTGTAGGAAAAGAGATCAACTAATGTGGCTGGAAAAACAAACAAGATTTTGGGAGCAGTTTGTCCCGAGAACTGAAATAGAAGCCCAGGTCTTTAAATTAAGCACAAGTTGAGAACATTTACTTTGAGTTCAGCTTGACTGTGTTAGTGAATTGGATATTGCAAAGAAAGTTCCTGATACTTCTGGAGCAGAAGGGGAATGATATGTAGGAAAGGAGTTGTTGCATTAGGGGCCAAGCCTACTCGAATCCTTGCCTGATTTTCTCTTGCAGTTGATGAAAGTGTCACCAATTTCTAACTTTCCAGGCTGAAATTTGAGGGGGAGAGAGAAGAGTTTCTGCTTCAAACTGTCTGTGTAACTTAAGTTAGAAATTATTTGGTGAGTTTGGAGAATAAGTATGGAGAATGCTTCCCTCTTCCATGATTAAAATCCTGCCGTAGTACAGAAAAGTTTGAGAATGTTAGAGAGCCTCTCATACTCTAGAAATAAAAAAAAAAAAGGAAAAAAAAAAACTACAACCCAAACCGGAAGAAGCTTAAGGATTCTTTGGTTTCTGAAATTCACCCATGAATAATGGAGTTGTAAATACTTTGCAAATATTCAAATATTTCTAATACTTCAAAAACTTTCAATTAGTATTTGTATGTGCTGAGTAGGAGTTTTAAACCCTGCCAGTAAAAGCCTCTTTGATACTCACTCTGGTGGACATTGACTATCCAGTCACAGGCTTGAGTTACCCAGGAGCTCTGCTCCAGTAATTGCCCCCAGCAAAGGGCTCCAGAGGAACTCTGGTCCAGGGGATTCCTTCTGAGAGGCTGCCCTATGGGCTGAGGGCTTCTTTGCTGGCCTGCAGGCTGTGAGGAGGAGGAGAAGACAGCTGCAGGAGGCTATTTCTGTGTGCCACAAAGCAGTGTTGAAGGTTGTGTTGCAATGCGAGAAATAGCATGGAGAGCTGAGTCTGTCATCCCACAAGGGATACATGCAAAAACAGTGCAGCTGTGTGATGTCAAATACCAAATCATACAACCTGTCTGCCGGGTCAAATTATTCCAGGTAATTTTAAAGGGTTAAATTTTTGGTAGCTAAGTGATCCAGATGGAAGAGAGCTATTCTTTTCCCATCAGCTTGCACCTGGCTTAAACTTGTATATTTGTACTCAGTGGGAATAGAGAGAAAAGGGACTGCGCTGGCATCTGATTTGGACCGAGATTGAGTTTATGGGCATTTTTCAGGGGAGTAAAAAAAGAAACCAAAAGTTTTAGGAGGAAGGAGTAGCAGAAGAGAATTGTATAAGTAGAGAAGCTTATTAAGAGACAGAAAGAAATGTGGGAATGTGGGCAGGTGGAAGGAGGGTTCTGGGTAGTGGGTGTGAGATGGGACACTGTCTTGTGCTCTTTTCCTCTGTCTAGCTCATACATCTAGCCTGTACCTTTTACTCTCAAGTCCCACTTTCCTATAGTGGCTCACTCACAAAACTACTTTTGTCTTTCACATTCTTTTCTGTAGCCTGTCCTTTTTCTTGGAAAAAGGAGAGTTGCTAGTTTGAGAGGCCTGGAGCTGACCTATTTGGCACTGTGTTTTCCCTCCACATCACCTGCGTTACTCCTCTTTCCTTCTGTAGTGTTTTACAAGCATCCAGCCCTTGTGCAAACCATTCTTTGGCTTTTCAAATTGGACACTTGGAAACAAGTTGGACACTTGGGTTTCTGTCATGGGACTCTGTCTGTCACAGAGCTAGAAAACAGAGCTGATTATACTATTTAAAGAAGTAAAATGTGAACACGAATCCACGTTTATGGATTGCTTGACTGTTCTGGTGTTGAATACCATATAATAATTGTGCCCTGAGTTCAGGAGTTTGTGTTGCAAATAATATGGAGATGTGTGGTGCCATAAAAGTGCAGAAGCTGTGCAGGTGAGTTTAATTCTGGGATTTCATTAAAGCTTTTTCTAACTTGTTTATAATGGATTTTAAATGTTCTGTGTAATCAATAGCAGCTGGATTTTTCTTCTGAAGCATGCTGCAGAAGATATTTTCTTTGCCAGGCTGTTGCTCAGTTCTGCATACCAGGAAGCAACCCTTTTAAATTCACACCTGTGAAATTAAATTTACTCAAATCTTCCAGGCCTTGCCTCCTCATTTCCTTTTAGTAGAGGGAGAGTTGGCATTGGGAGTGTGTCTCCTAGCATGGTGTTTACTGCTGCCTGTGTGGTTAATCTGTTCCTCATGGACCATTCAATGCATTCAATTACCTTACATATTTCCTCCTCTGTTGAGGAGTGTATTTGTAAATAATACATATTTCTCCTTGGAGTTGTCCCATGGCAGTTCCTTTCTCTTTCTGTTCCTGAAGGAAGGGAAGGTCCAGGTCTCTCGTAATACTGTGCTCACAGTCTCTTTCAGCCTCTTTTGACCCATTTCCTGTTGAATGAGAAAGTTGAGTAAAGGCCACAGGTCTGTAGATGAAAAACACAGGGAACATGAGTTGAGATCCATGTTAATTTCCCTCCGGAAACTGCCTCTCTGTAATTACAGTTCCAACATCCTCCAGAAGAAAAGGGCCCTGTCCCCCCTAGAGCCCCCCTGGCAAATTTGATGTTCCTTGCAGCAGGGAAACCAGGCGTGGAGCGGAGCAGGTCAGCTGGGGCTTGAGAACGCTCCCTTTTGGTGTCTTCATTGCTGAAGGGGGGCGGGGGCTCTTGCTGTTCTCAACCCCCTTCTTGCCCCTTCCCTCAAATCTCCCAAGTAAATACAATTTTATTTTATTATATTGCTGCTGATCTGCTGTTGTTTTTGATACAAAAAAGGTGGAAGGGGCAAGAAGGAACGAAAGAGTCTGGCGACAGGAAGAGATGAATTGCTGAAGAATGACACTGGCAGGGACTATTGTTCATTTTAACGCTGGAGCAGGAGCAGAGAGAAACGTTCACACGCCATTCTTGGGCATCCTGCTGGGCAGGCTAGGAAAGGGGCATTCCAGCTGGTCGTGAGATTTGGCTGGACAGATTGAATTGGGTTGAATAGAATGCTCGCCGTTTTTTATTATTATTATTTTTTTTTCTTATAAAGAAACCCACTGATTAATTGCAATGGAACCCGATTAAAGGGAGAATTTGAAATCCACACAGACATTACAGACATAAAGCTGTCAGCCTACCAGCATGTGATGACTGGGCCTTAACCCTTTACAAGGCTAATGGGGGAGGGGGATCCTCACCAGAGTCAACATTGCTCAGTCTGTGTATATGTGTTGGTGAGAGAGAGGACTTCTTTCATTTGGGGAAGGAGTTGTGTGCACAGCAGGAGACCTGTAAACAGATTTTATCTCATGAAAGTAAAGGAACTGAAGAATGAAAATAGGCTTTAGGGTCATTTTGTTAGTGGAGAAGTTGTATGACGGTTTGCTCAAATGTTACTGGCTATATTTTAATAGTTCTGCAGAATTCAATAGCTCTTGTCCACCCATATCTATCTCTCCTGTGTAATCCTGAGTGTGGCAGTAGGAAAAATTCTGTGAAGAGACCTGTAAAGTTCCACAGACTGCTTGGAGAATGTTGCAAAAGAACTTGGTAGAAACATGAAGAGCATAAAAACCAGGTACGTATATAAAGGAATGCTAGAATGTGTGTGAGAACAAAGCTGTAGTTGAGCTCAGTTTGGGGACTCGTTTGGAAAGTGGATGGCAGCTTGGACATACGTTGTCGCAGCAGGGATGGGATGGAATTTCAGAATGCTTAGAAAACCCTTTCTAGGACTAAAAACTCATTTTTATTATAAATTGATTTAATTTTACAAGTTTTGAAAAAATTCCATGTTATGATACTTGTGGCTTTCTTTAACCTATTTTTTTGCTCATCTGATTTAGTTGTCTGGACATGGTTCAATGCTCTCTGCTCATTCTCTTCTTCTTTAATACCCTGTTTGTAGCTTGCTTCTGTTGAGAAGCACAGATGATTTATTCAAATAGACTCTTCAAGCTTTGAAAGGGGTCTCTGTGCTGCAGTGCGAGGAGATTGGTGGGGGGGCAGATGCTCTTGCCCCCCAGCAATGCTTAGCTTCAAGTGTGGCACAGTAAAGGATGGCATATAAGTCCTCTAATGAGTGTGCTCTCCAGTCGTTTTATCTTTTTCTACTGCACCCTGTGCACATGTGTGCCCACTGGCTTGGAAATGTTTCTGTAGAGAAGTGGACAGAGTAGAGATACGGTTGGAGCAAACAAAGGTCCTTTGTGGGCTCTGGGAAAATGACAGAGGAGTTGCTTTTTTCTCTCTAAAGCTCCTCATTCCTTCCAATTCATCGAATAGTTAAGGTTGGAAAAGGCCTTTAAGATCAACCCAAGTACTGCCGAGTCTTCCCCTAAACTATGTCATTAAGTACAATGTCTACATGTCTTTTGAGTACCTCTGGAATGGTGACTCTGCCAGTACCCTGGGCAGCCTGTTCCAATGCTTGACAACCCTTTTGGTGAAGAAATTTTTCCTAATAAATCTAAATTAAGCCTTCCCATGCATTGAGACCACTTCCTCTTGTCCTATTGCTTGGAAGAAGAGGCTGACCCCCCATTTCACTATAACCTCCCTTCCAGGAATTGTAATGGTCTCCCCAAGCCTCCTTTTCTCCGGGCTAAACACTCCCTCAGCTGCTCCTCATTAGACTTCTGCTCCAGAACCTTTTCCAACCTCACTGCCCTTCTCTGGATATGCTCCAGCACTTCAGTGTCCTCCTTGTAGTGAGGGGCCCAAAACTGGACACAGCACTTGAGGTGTGGCCTCACCAGTGCTGAGTAGAGAGAGACAGTCACTGCCCTGGTCCTGCTGGCCACGCTATTGCTGATACAGGTCAGGATGCCATTGGCCTTCTTGGCCACCTGGACACACACTGGATCATGTTCAGCTGCTATTCATCACCCTCAGGTCCTTTTCTGCTGGGCTGGTTTCCAGCCCCGCTTCCCCCAGCCTGTCGTGCTGCATGGGATTGTTGTGACCCACTGGAAGGACCTGACACTTGGCCTTGTTGAAGGCGAATTGTCATGCAATTGGCCTTGGCCCATGATCCAGCCTGTCCAGATCCCTCTGCAGAGCCTTCCTGCCCTCCAGCAGATCAACACTCCCACCCAACTTGTCTGCAAGTGACTGAGGGTGCACTTGACCTTCCCCATCCAGACTGATAAAGACAATAAACAGGACCAGCCCAGTACTGGGCCCTGGGGATCACCGCTGGTGACCGGCCACCAGCTGGATGTAACTCCAGCCACCACCAGTCTCTGGGCCCAGCTATGCAGCTGGTTTTTTATCTTGTGAACAGTGCACTCATCTGAGCCATGAGCAGCCACTTTTCCCAGGAGAATGCTGTGGGAAACCATGTTAAATACTTTAACTCAAGAGGACGTAGATAACATCCAGAGCCTTCCATTCATCCACTAAACAGGTCACATTGTCATAGGAGCTTTCTGAGGTGGGAGTTGCTTATCTTCCTTTTTTTGTCCTGCCTTTCTGGTCACTTCATTCAGAATGCAAGTTGTGCCTTCATTTGCTTGGTGGCTTCACAGGAAGCAGCTGTCAAATGGGGGATTCTTCATGCTCAGTTCCTATTGGGAAAATTAAAAAAAGAAAGTCAAAACGTCGTCTTTAAACTCTGTCTATGTAGACATTTTTATTAGATCAAGGGTTTGAGTATTCAAGGAAGAAAGGTATTAAGCTAAGTCCTACAGTTCATCAGTAAAATGAAGAACAACATCAACAGACAGGATCTTGCATTATTTTCACTGCATCCTATTCATGAAAAAGAAACTGCTGCAAAAGTTTTTCCTGCAGACAGCTGTGTACCACTCCCTTTGAGAACATGGGATCTCTCGAGATCCTATCAAGGGATACTGGAAATATTCACTCACTCTCAACTGGCCAAGGATGAGAGCCAAATTTCATGGTAACTCAGCATCAGTGTAGTCCAAGGAATCAGGAATGACAGTTTCCTGAGATTCTTATTCTGTATTTTGAACATGGAGAAGGAAGGTAGATGTTAACCACTGTAGTGTAAAAAACCATGTAAGGAAGTGGGATTTAAAAAGTCTGCTGCTCATGCAGCTGCGTGTGGAGAGGAGGGACGGGGGGAGTCACTTCTATATAAAAATCTCCTTACTCTTTGGTCACTTCCTACGTCTTGTTTCTCTTTCTGCTGTTCATTTGTGGCTTCCCTTCCTCTTCCCCACCACCTACTAGTCCTGCTGTAGTCCTTTCCTGCAGCTCTGTTAACGTTTAACAAATTTCCCTCCAGTTCCTATGTTTCTTTTGGCTGTAGCTCAAGGCAAACTCCCCAGATCCAAAACTAATTTAGGGCTCTGAGCAACAGTAGCATTTAAATGTTGGCTTTGTGCCATCAGGCGGGCAGCCTCTTCACTGAGAAGAAATCTAATTCCAGTGTTTATTAGATTAACAGTGGCCTCAGGACTGGACTTCCTTTTAATGTTGTCCTTTTAAGAATTGTAAGGCTAATACAGGAACTTGGGAACCCCCAGGAGGGTCTTAGGAGCCTGGCTCTGACCTCTTTTTTTGGAAGCAGGGCTTGGATCTGACTTAATTTGGGTCAGATGGCATAGGGGAGCAGACTGGTGAGGTGGAGCAGGCGGTGTTGACTTCCCAAGCAGTGTGTGTAAATCCTTCCATGTTTGTGCAATAGTGGCTTTGATTTCCTTCAAGTTTGTTTCAGTAAGCTCTCTGGGGTAAGAAGCTAGGTATGGAAGGGCAAACTGTGCCCCTGGTTAAGAAGTGGACTGGGACTGGGTAGGATCTGTTTTAATTTCTCAGTTTGGCCACAAGCTCTTTGGGAAGTCACTTAAGGCTCAGGTTTCCAAGCATGAAGACTGCCTGTGGTGGGAGGTATGAGTGTTTTGTAATACTCAGAGTCAGGTCTAAGTCTCTTAGCCAGCTGTGTAATGATAGCTAAATGTCTAATTTTCTACTAATTTTAATCAACTTAGGCACCCATGTTCTTGCAGTTCTCTGCTGTTCGGCTTCCCTTTTTTGCTCATGTATTGAAGATAATACTTCTCAGCTTTTTAAGAGGTGTTAAAATTGTTCATTAGTAGAAAAAGGCAACTTGACACTGTAATAGTAGAGACCACACACATACCTAGAAATACGTGGTTCCATGACTGGGCCATTTTGCTTTTTGTGTATCTTCCTCTGCCTGCCTTCAGTGCTGTTGCTACTATTTAATTGAAAGTGAAGCCCAATGTAAACAGTATGAAACTGGTTTTAAGGGGTTCTCTGGTGCTTTTCACTATTGTGGTTAATTTTTCTGAGGTATGAGTATAAATGAACTGTGGAACTTGCAGGTTTGTAGAGGCAGCACCTGAAACTTCCAGTTTAAGCAGAGGAAGAGTTTTATGACCATGTTCTAAGTGTTGCAAAGGAGTCTGAAGTCCAGATGCTGTGGGAGGTGTAGGTCAGTGCTTCATGGGCTGCCCTGAAAGCAAACAAATGTGGGTGGGCTAAATAGGGGCTGATGTACGGTATAGCTGCCCTGCAGTAACCCCAGCACTGACATTCTTGTTCTTCCTGTTGGCAATTCTGTTAGAACTTATCCCACCTGAGCCCATAAAATATATTTGCATTAAACTTGTGTTTTTGAGTGCACACGTGTGTGTGTATGTGCATGCATGTATATATATATCTATTAAAAGTATTTCTGGTAGAGGTTTCTTTTTTACTTTTAAGTTAATCCAGTTCTCTGGTAGGCAGCACAGTTGCTGTGATGTCTCTGTGGTTGTGTGGTACCTCTCTCTTTGCCAGACCCAGCTCAGTTCTTCCAGCTCAATCTGGCCAGTTAATAATTGCCCCTTTGCCCCTCATCCTCTGAGGGCAACATAATATCATGTGTGGAGTTAATTTTTAGAAAACAACATACAGAATAACTCTTTGTCCCAAGATAGCTCCATTTATCTTGTGGTTTGTGCTTTTGAAGTCCTCCTGCCCGTGGGATTGCAAAAACGAGCTGCTGCCTCCTTATTGCCACAAAACCACGCTGTGTATCCTTTCCCTTCCCTGGAGGACTCCTGTGCTAAGCTGAGCTCTTGTGGTTGGCTTCCCAGTCTCTTGTGTGGCAGAGCTGGAAAGCTACAAAGCTCAGATGCTCCACTGCTAACATGAGGGCCTCTTTATAGAAGACGAAAATAAACCCCTTAAAATGATCTCTGTATAAGAAAACAATCTCTGTCATGTCCAGGAACCTGATCTTTTTTGTATCATGCCATATGATGGGAAGAATCTGAATGTAGCCTACAAAAGCCAGAATGGGCTTTTCTGGAGCCAGAGTCAATCTCTTTGCACTGTGCCTGAACATCTGCACTCCTGCTAGAACCTAAAATTCCTTGAAAAGGAAGAGTTTTCAATGCTTTCACTGATACATTCTGAAAAGAAGTGTATCACTATCAGTATTGGTGTGTTCTGGGACTGGTCAAGACAAAAGTCTTGAAAAGGTTAAACAAACAAAAGAGTTTTCTGGGTTTTGGAGAGAAGAAAGGAGGGTAGAATGCCCTTACAGTTTGTCCAGTGCCTGGAGCATCTGAAATATAAAAGAAGCTGGCTGATAATTTCCTGTGGGACTAACTTACTTGGAGTAAGTCAGAGAGCCAATGCCAGGCAAAACCTTTAAGACAGAATAAAACTGGCTTTGAAATTGTGTTGATCAAGATTATGGGTAATTTGTATATCCAGAGAGCACTGGACAAGTACTGGTGCAGTAATTAACAAAGATCATGAGTGGTGTGAGAGAAGAAGCTAGAAGCTCAAGGAACTTTTGAATCAAAAGGAAAAGGGTTTTCCTGTAGACATTGTGGTAAGGAAGTGGCTGGATTCTGAATTTTCTGAAGCACATTTATCCTTGCAGCCCAGATCAAAAAAATGCCACTTCTGGTTTTTCTTGAAGCCTCTGAGGACAGCTTCTCAAGCAAAAATGAGTGGTGCTTCCTCCTCTTAGCTGCCATCTTTTGACCACTCCATTTTCCTTTTGCCTCACCTCGAGACACCTTAGCTGCTCATGACACTGCAGGTAAATCAGTGCAGTTTACAGCCAGCAGATTAAAACAAATTGGCATTAATTTCAGTTTTTGCTAATGCTGTGACCTGTGACTAGTTCATTAATAGCCTTTGTCATGGTTGGAAGCTGTTAGTGTTCAACACTATGTGCAGAGAGGCGGATGTATAGCTCTCTTGTATGGAACTGCAAACTGACTGAGTTTTTCTTTGTTTTTAGCTCAATTCATATTTAGTTAGTGGTGAGATGACAGCCATGTCTTTCTCAGCTGTGGAGCAGGTAATTCAGTGAAATCTCAAGGATACTTGCGGCTTGGAAGAGGACATGACAGGAATGGGAGCAGAAACAGAATAAATGTTGGAAAAGTACTGATAATTTGTTTGCCTTAAAAGTTAATATTGAATTACTTAAAATAAGAGAAGTGAAATAGAAGAGGGAGGAATGCATGTATCCAAATTAAATCTTTATTTGCTCATATTTTAGTTATGAGTGGCAGATGCCAAACTGGTTTTCATTAGGTCTTGTAGGTTACTTGCATTCTTCTCCATTCAGTGATGGGGAAGGATTGCAAAGCTTTAGAATTTCTGCACTAGCTCTGAGATTCTGATTCTTTCAGGTTGTTTCCCAGAAGTGACAGAGCATATCCTTACTGTGACTATAATAAACCTTTGGTGTTCCTGTAGCTGAGATAATGTAAGGATCACTTTAGGATAATTACTTCAAGGATGAGAGAAATCTGTCTATGAAGTAATGGAAAAATTAAAGGAAAGCTCACAGAACCTAAAATGCCAATGTTTTCTGCCCCGTAACTGGGAAAACAAAGTCCAGTGTTTCACCTCCATGAACTTTGATATAGCAGAAAGTTTTCTGGCTGTTCAGTGACCTTCATTCACAAGTGCTGTCATGCTAGTGAAACTCATAGGTGACTGTAATTGGTGAAATACATCACAGGTAGGTTTTTCCAGTGGATTATCTGCTTAAAACAGCAAGTTGCTTCTCTAGATGGAATTAGCAATTGCTTCTCTAGCTGGCATTTAGTAATTTTGAAAATCACCTGGTAACATTTCTGCTGTTGTGCTATTATTTTCTAAATTTTAGTGTACTGCATGTTTCATGATAGATGAGCAGTAAATTGTTTGCAACATTTATGGAACAGGAATGGGTAGAGGTTGTTAGTGTGTGGGTTAAAAAAAAAAACCACCACCACAGTGGAAGAAATGGAAAGTTATGCATCTTATGTTGCTGAAATGACTAATTCTTGCAAAGCATGATGTATGCTTAAGGTAGTATTTTAAATTGTTTGTCTAGCCTGTGTGTGTTCTAAAAGGATCTGAGTCCTGTAGCTCTGCCTATCAGGGCCTTGTGGTCCAGCTAAACATTCCTACAATGTTTTAGGTTGGCTGATGATGTTCTTGAGTGATGTTATGCAGTAACAACCTTTTGTTATTCTGCCCGTTTCTGAGTGGACAGTATTTAATTTCTGTTTTCATGTGCTTGAGTGGAATGATCCTGCATGACAAGTAATTTGGTGCTGGGATAAGTCCCTTGGATTCTTTGTCATAGTTCTCTATTGACATGCAGCTGCACAGGAGCTTGCAGCTATGTAAGAAAATGGTGCTTCATGTTAAAATCAGCAAAGCATGTTTCTTGATGGCATTCTTCAGGTATCACTCTGATAATATAAATATTTATAATGTATTATATATTTCATAATATAATATGGATGACATGCTCTCTACTTGAGAGAGAAAATCTCTCAAGTAGAATGAAATGCCAAGACTGAAGGGATGCTTTTAACAGTAACATGAAAAAAAAATTAACATGGTGGGAAACAATGTTCCTGCTTCTTCGAATCAAGGTTTAAAGGTAGGGGAAATTTAGTCCACAGAGAAAATACAAATATGTGGGTTAAAGGTATGTAGGAGGCTCAGTCTCTTCCAGTTAAGCCCTTGGAGGTAAGAAGCAGAATGTCAGAGGTAGCATACTGCAGCTCATGGCTTTCTGAGGTCTTTGCACCCTCATAGATTCTTGGTGAAACAAACAGATGCTCCCACTATCTAATGTTTTTGTACATACTTGCAGAGAGAGTGGGAGAACCATCATACCAAATTCTGATCTCTTGAAAGGCTCAAAGAGTTTTTTAAAAGGGCTGTTTCTGTTGAAACATAGGGCATGATGTTTGAAGCAGGCTCATAATGGTGCTTGGTTTCTTGGATGTCAGCAGTGTTTGACAGACATGTGGAGCTGCAGAACAAAATAGTGTTTTCTACTCTCCCACCAGTTCCAAATGTTTGAGGGAACCTTGTAGTTACAGAAAGGACATTTGCCATTTAATGGCTATTAAATATGCAAAATGTATCACTGTATGGTCACATTTCAGTGAAAATATCTGGAAATAAGAGTTTAGATGTTTTACCAGGTCCTTACAAAGTAGTTCTGGCCTTCCCAGGAAGGAGCTGCAAAGGATTCTGTAGAGTAGGCTGGAAAAAAGTCACAGAATGGGTCAGGTTGGAAGGGACCTCAGTAGGTATTCTGATCCAACCCCCTGCTCAAGTAAGGTTATCCTAGATCACATGTGACTGGATTGCACCTAGATAGTTATTTAATATCTCCTATGAGGGAGACCCCACAAACTCTCTGGGCAACCTGTTCCAGTTTGCTCAGTCACCTGTGCAGCAAAGAAGTTCTTGTACTTGAGTGGAACTTCCTGTGCTTCAGTTTCTGCTCACTGCCTCTTGTCCTCGGCCCCACTGAGCAGAGCCTGGCTCCATCCTGTGACACCCTCCCTTCAGATACTGATAGGCATTGGTGAGGTCCCCTCAAAGTTGTCTCTTCTTGAAGCTGAACAGGCCCAACTCTCTCAGTCTTTGCTCATAAAAGAGATTCTTAATCCCCTTAATCATCTTCATAACCCTCCACTGGACCTGCTCCAGGAGCTCCATGTCTCTTGAGCCAAGGAGCTGGGAGCTGGAGACAACACTGCAGATGCACTCACTGAGATTCAGCTTTCTCCTGTCTAGCCTCTCCTGTTAAAATTCCTTGGTCCTTTTTAAATAGTTGTCATTTACCTGGTACTTCATGCCTACTTTTGGACTTAGGAAGAACTTAAGGCTGAGATTTTGATGTTGTTAACATGCTTTAGTAGTTGAAAGGTTCCTGTGTCTATACTGAGGCTTCATGTGTTGTCCACCCTGAGCTACTTCCGTAGGCAACTAAGAACTTTCTCAGGAAACAGAGGATAATATATTTCCTCTTCAGAAGACAACTCCATAAAAACTGTAGTTGTTGCCTTTAGTCAGCAAGGAATAAAAATATACCATGTTGGTTCAGGCTTCAAACAGAATCTTTCTGGAGTCTTGAGGGAACTGTGTGCCATTTTGAGAAATGTTTTGTTACTGTAGTTAGAATATGTTGCTTAATTTCCTTGTACAAGCCTCAGTATGGACCTTAATATTACACTTCACTTCTGGAAATGGGGGGAAGGTTTCTTCCTCCATGATGTGGCACTTATGCATAATTAGCTTAAAGTATTTTTTTTGGATGCCATATTGTGTCGTAGCAGAAACCAGTGGCTAGGTCTTTTATTATTGCTCCTTGATTTTTCCAGGCTTTGCTGCATCCCAGCCTTTTCTATTAATTTGTTCAGTCTGTTTCAAATTAATTTCCACCAGATGTACTAGTTTAAAAAAATATTTTTTTAAAGGTTGGCTCTTAATTTCCTGCCCATAATTCTAATCTTCTAAGGTCCTTTCTATATTATTTCTTTTTCCTCTGTTGTGTTTGGAGCAGAATATTTCCTATTTTGGTATCATTTGCAGGCTCCTTTAACTTGATACTTATTCTTTCTTCCAGATCATTAATGAAGTTATTTAATGGGACTGGATCTCATGCTGATCCCTGTAATACCTACTAGCTATCTCTACCCCCTGCAGCTTGACTTGCTGCCATTTCTCATTATCTTTTGTTTATGGTCCTTCAGCTGACTTTTTTGATCTGTGTTTGCTGGTAACCCAGCCAATTTGAATAAGATTTTCATGGCAATTATAATGCACCTTCTGTTCAAAGACTCTGTATATGTAGAAACAGATTAAACATTAAGCCTCACTACATTGTGGTGGCATAATAGTAGTATACCCACTTGTAGAAGGGAATAAGTCATTTTGTCAAGTTCTGTGGAAGATACAGAGTTAGGACATGTATCTAGAGACCTCAGTTACAGTCCTGTTGATTATTGCAAGGTGTTAATTTCTGACTTTAAAGTTTTGGGAGAAGGAACTCTAACAATTGCTTCTTAATCCTTGAGTCTTTTTACGTTCGAATCAAATGCTTCTTCAGTATTTTTTTTTCAATAGCTCTTTCTGTAAATGCTTTCATATTCCCTGGGTACAGGTGGAGGTTTTCAGTGGGATTGCTGGTCTTTAATTCTGTGGGATCAGAATTGGGATCCAGAGACCCAAGCATGTTCTTAAAGGCCTCCTATTTCTCTCCTCATGCAGTGTTTCTGAAAATACAGCTTCTGTTTCAGTCTCACTGTAACTCAGTCATACCCATTGCACCAGCACTCAGTCAATTTGCACTTTGTTGCACCCCTTATTTTCTTCAAGTCCTTATTAGCAGATGCCCTGTGGAATTTTTCTTCTTTATGCTTTCTATTCTGTGTGCTTATATTAAGTGTAACATTTTTGAAGTCTCAGGTGTATAGTTGTGCAGTTTAATATGGTAACAGAAGGTGATTGTGCTTGATAATGTGCCTATCCCTAGCACTTTGTTCAGTCACATGTTTGAGAACAAGCTGGTTCAGGATTGAGGTATCCCTGCTTTTTCAAATTGAAAGGGGTACTTCTAGGACTGGGAAACTTTCATTCTCACTTGGAGACTAAGTAGGCACCATATTCTACTACCAAAAAATGGTAACATCTTCAGTCTCTTCTCTGGTTCATGTGGTTTTGTTGAGGGTTGTGTCTTTTTTTTTTTTTTTTTTTTTCCCTTAACCTTACCATTACTGCATACTTCTTCAAACAAAACTGTGACAATTCTGTTTAAACCTTTGAAAATTTTTGGATTGCTCTTTCTAGCCTTAGTCTAGGCAGGCTTCAACAACTCAAGGACCACGTGGGTACCCAATCAAAACTGCTTCAGATGGTTTTGTAATGGGAGTAGAAGAGATAACTGTTGGCTTTTATCAGTGCATGGTGCCCCTTCTGACATCAGGCTGTTGTGCTGTAATGTTGCCTTTGCTCTGTCTGCCAGCAGAGCTCTGAGTTTAAACAATGGTCAGCAAATCCCTCTTCTAAAGCTGGATTAACTGTACTTTTTCCTTCAGTGGAAACTGCTATTTGGGTAAGAGAGGAATCCAGAATTTTCATTTTCCCCTCAAGACAGGCAAGCAAATAAAGCCAAGCTTCTTTGCTGTAGGAATTCAGGGAATTGCTGGATAAAGAAGGAAAGTGTATTATCTGAACTATGCTCGAGCCCATCTGACATATCCAGCATCTGCCCTCATCAAGGTGTGTATATGATGGGAATGCAAAAGTGGCCTGGACTGGAACTGGAGGAAGAGGGATAATTGTTATCTGACACAGACCTTCTAGCAACAGATGGGCAAGGTGTTAAGAAGGCTATTAAAGGCTATGCTACAGAATTCAGTAATTTTAACCCCAAGTAAACAATCAGAAGCTCGTGGGTTCTTAAAATACAGAAGAAAGAAATTCAGTGCATCTGTTGAAGCCAGGGCGAATTATTCTGATGCTTATCCCAGATTTGTTAAAAAAATGCATCTGGGGGTACCCTTCCATGTTTTCTCTGTGGGAAATACCCTACAGCCTTATGCCCATCACTATTAGGACTCTAGTTCTCTCCTTTCACCTTTAGTTCCATTAATCATATCTCATTTCATTTATCACAGTCCTGGATTTCTTTTCCCCTCTTTGTTACTCTTAAGTGTCAAATGTGTCCTGTGTTTTCACACTTGCTTAATATCCACTTATACCTTCTATCCTCCCATCATTTTTCTATGGTAGAGTTAAAATTATAAAAGATAGTATTGTCAAATTTTTGCTTCTGTCTCTTGTAATAATGAGGTTTGCAGGAAGATCTCTGCCTTCCATGAAGGTCTGCTGTAGGCCAGAATTAGGTGTCTATCCATGGAGGGGGAGAAACCCACATCCATATGTTACTCAGTGCTAGACCAAAAGAATGATTGTTCTTTACAGAGGCTTCTGATTCTGAGCTGAACAGTCTGCAACTGTAAATAATGCCAAATCTGTTTGTAGTTCCAGCTTTTCTAAAGCTCTGGATACTGTTTTCCTTGCAGTATAGAAGCACTTGAGGGATACGTAGCCATGGTGTTAGCTGTGCTATCCTGTGTTACAGGTACATGAAGAATTGGAGGGTGGTGCAAACAACCTGATGGTTGTGAACTTCCCACTGCTGATTTTAAAAATAACAGTAAGAGGTTCTGTATTAGGATCAAAGGGAAAAGATATAGTCAACAGGGTGGTGTGGAGTGGGAGTCTCTTTTAATGGTATCTGGTTCTTGGATAAAAGAAAATTTGGAAAGGCAACATGGCATTGACCATTGAAGCCAGGATCTTTTGCAGCTGTTCATTGAGGAGGCTTCATCCATACAGGAATATGATAGTGTAAAAAGTATCTTTTGTTGAGATGAACACATTCCTGTCAGTCTCTGGTAGCATTCTAACACTACCAGAATTCTATCTTTTACAGAGAACAGTCATGCTACCTGCCCACTACTTCCCCTGAGACATGACAGAGTCCCCATCACTGGAGGTTCTCAAGATGCAGCTATACAGGGTGCTGGATAGTCTCATCCTGGCTCCATTTTCTACAAAAGGTTGGACCAGGCGATCCTTTGAGAGGTCCCTTCCAAACTGGGCTGTTGCATGATTCCATGTTGAATCAACATCCTGTCCAAGGTTGAATTGCTGCAAAAAATAGTGTTAAGAGCTACCATGTGACATTATTTTTACTGAAGAGGGAGTGGGTTAGAATCTTTCTTTTTGGAATAGAACATGCCATCAGGACTGTTTTCACTCTCCACCAGAAATCTGCTGTTTCTATCTAAAGCAACAGCTACAGAGCCCAGTTTGGTAATTATCCTGTCTACTTAAGTTTTCTTTGTGATGTCAATGTTTTTATGAATCTGTGGCAAATACAGGGCTGCTCTGTAATAGCTCTGAGGTTGTAAGTGACCTTATCAGCAAAATGAAGCTTTGTATATTAGGTTTTGCTTTATGGGGCTATATTGTTTGACCTGATGGGGAGTTGCTGGGAGGTGAGGGAAGCAGAGTAACAACCTACTGTTTAAGCAGCCCTGCTCTTGCTCCCTTCCACCCCCCCCCCCCCCCCAAAATAAGATATGCAGAAATAAAAGTATGATAATGGACTTCTTTTCAGCCAGAAATTACATAACTGCTTTGCCAACTTAGACATAAAGCTACCTTGATCCTAACTATTGTTTTAAAAGGGGTGGGGGCAAGTCACTCTTCTTCGGGAGACATTTTATTTATCAGATAAATATGAAGATGTGGAGGATATTTGGAAGGAATCTGAAGAAGCTGAGTGTACCATGCTAAATTTAAGGTGGTGGCAGATGTTAAGTATGAGGCCTGTGTTTAGACTGACTTCCTGTTTTTAAAATCTAGAGGTTGTTTGTATCTTTTGCTAGAAAACTGTTTGGTTACTGAATCCTGCTGCTATGCATCTGGAGGGAACCAAACTACAGACAGTGAAGATTATTTTTTTGGTTGTTTATACCCATGGGCAAGTGAGAGTAGGAAATTTTTGTTGTGGTCACATGAAGGATCAGGAGAGGCCATGAAAATTGAGTGATGTAAGCTCAGCATGTGGCAATATCTCTGTTTAGCTTTTTTGTATTGTTTTCTATATATTGCATTGCTTAAATATGTCAGGGTTTTGCCTCCTGCATAAGTGAAAAGATTTTTCAATGCAGAGTTAGTGAAATGTCCAAGCCTGCAATGTGATGTAAAATTTCAGGAAAAATATTTGTCATTACTAAGCCCAGAGGTGCCTCTCATTGTTCCTGCTCCAGAATAATGTATAGAAGTGCAATTAGATATGTCCCCTTTGATTGCTGGCCCAGTAAGTACTGATTTCCGTCCTGTCCTGGGCCACTGGCTACCTGGGATTGAAACGTGACACTGGAGCTTTATATGTGTGCTTGGTCAGCCTTCTGTCTCACGCTCCCAGTGTTTAATGAGAGTTTGAGGTAAGAGAGTAGATCCTCTGCTAAGGCTTCTCACACCAAGTGCACCGCTTCCGCTTGGAACTGGAAAAAACACGCTTCTCATCTTTATCCTTCCTGACCCTCTCCTGTTACAGTTACAGAGTAGTGTCACTGGAGCTCTGAGCACTGGGGAATAATCATGGGACACCAAAGGTGAAATACTATCCACACTGAAATCATTGAGAAAATTCCTGCTGCCTTCAGGTGTGCCAGCTTTCATTCACCTTGTTCTTTTTGCTGGGAAAGATTAGCCATCCAGGATTTATTTCTGAAACTGTTCAGAGATTGAAATCAGTCTACTTTCCCAACAATCATGTGCATTACTTGACAAGTGCAAAATCAGGGTAGATCATGATTTATAATGACTAGAAGGTTAGTTCCCCTAAAGTCACAAATCAGAAACCATTAGATCTGCAAAGGCTGTAATTCAAAACAGTTAAGCCAAGTGTGCTTACATAACAGCTCTACAGACACCAGCTAGTGCCCATGAGAGTGTTGGTATCTGGGTCATAATGTGTCCTTCAGCTTCCAGCAGTCTCAGTAGCATGGTAAAATCAGAAAGCAGGGATGATGGAACATAGCAACTTTAATGAGGTGAGAAGAACATATGTGTGTGTGTGTGTATGTGTGTATGCTTATATATAATCTAATATTAGTAGCAACTTTGAAGAGAACTGTGTTTGACAATATACAGCAGATTAAGTTACAGTGTGCAGACTGGGACAGCTGCACTAATTCTTTCTTTGCTGTTGCAGAGCTGTACTGCCATGCTGCTCATGGGAAAAGCCAGAAAAGCTGGTGAAAGGATTACAGAACAGATCTTCAGAGGAGGGGCTGAAGGAGCTAGGGTTGTTTAGCCTGGAGAGGAGGAGGCTCAGGGAGACCCTATCATTCTCCACAATTATCTGAAAGGAGGTTGTAGGGACGTACGTGTCTTTTCTCTCAGGTACAAAGTGACAGAATGAGCAAAATGGCCTCAAGTTGTGTCAGAGGAGGTTTAGATTGGATATTAGGGAAAAATTCTTCACCAAAAGAGTTGCCAACACTGGAGGACAAACTACCCAGGGAATGGTAGAGTCTTCATTCCTGGAGGTATTTAAAAGGCCTATGGATGTAGCACTTAGAGATATGGTTTAATGGTGGACCTGGCAGCGTTGGGTTAATGGTTGGACTTGGTGACCTTAGAAATCTTTTCCAGTCTAAATGATAGCAGTCTTGTGTACTCCAATAGAAGGGAATATTGGAGCTTAGAGTAACTGGGATGAGTGTTTTGGGGTGCTTTTGAGGATAATGGTAAAAAATTGCTTTGGAAAAGGTAGCTTAAACAGCAGCTACTTTGATTACAATATACAACTAGTTCTGCCTTATTAGAAGGTTGTAGGTGACAGCAGAAGATGGTTTGTCCTGAATTTTTATTGTTGTCGGTTTGAAGAAACCTGTTCGATTTTTGTGGGTGGTTGTGGTTCTTCTAAATTTCCTTTAGTTTATTTCTGCTAGTCTGAAATGTTGCATAGATGATGAATTGCTTTTCTTGGGAATGTCTGTTTCTTTTTTTGCCTTTTGGCTACATCACCCACTTGCTGTCCTTTTGAGCCAGCCCTTGTCCTGGCCATACCTAGTAAGTCCTCTGAAGATCTGACCGCTCTGCCCTCTTTCATTCCTTACTCACCTGCTGTTCTTTTAGCCTTTATCCCTCATTACACCAGATGCTTTTCTGTTGTAAGACCTTGAGATGTATGTTTGATACTAAACCTTTAAAAGGTAACTTGTAGTGAACGTGAGCGAATGAATAAAAGGTTTTTATGCCCATGATGGACTGAATAGGAATCCCACAACCAATTTGTTGGACACTGTTCAGCTTGGAAAATAGTTGGTACTTGAGGCCTTGAAACCTGCAGTGTAGCATTTGCGAGCAGGCAGCTAAGGCTGGCAGAAAGCTCTTCAGCCAGTTTTGTGCAGAAGAAACATAATCTAATCCTTCTTCAAGGAAGTGCATCCCCTCTGAAGTTAAATCTTTGCTTTACTTGCACAAGTGGATGTCTTCACTGGAGAGAATTCTGCTGTTGAAAGAGTTGCAGAAGTATTAGATCAATTTTGCAGTTACTGCTTTTCTCAATTAGAATGGAAAATAGGGAAATTATGAGGCTTATTTTTTCTTTTTGCTTAGATTGATACAGTTTATAGTTAATCAAAGGTGCACTGGATGTATGAGTGAGATCAATGAAATCAAAAAGCCAGAAAATAGTTCAGTATGTATGTGATTACCACTTGGGGCAGGTATTTCTCTGTAATTCTTTCCTTATGATCCATTGTTTAATCTAAGAGCTTTAGGTTTGTTTGAGTTGCAGAAAGAAGGAACCATGCAAAAAAATCCAATCAGCGTGTGAGAAGGGTGAATCTTTTCCTTTGCAGTCAAGGATATGTTCATACACAGTAGTGTGTACACAGAAAAATTGATATTACTTTGTATTTAATGTTTGCTCTAAAATAGATGGGGGTCTCTTCAAAACATTTTTTTCTTTTTTTCTTTCTTTGCAGGTGTTACAAGTAGCACTGAGTGCTCCTGTGGACGTAATCATTTCACCTGTGCTGTCAGTGCTTTTGGTGAATGCACATGCATCCCTGCTCAGTGGCAATGTGATGGAGACAATGACTGTGGGGACCACAGTGATGAAGATGGCTGCAGTAAGAATACCATCCTTGACTTGTATTTGGAAAAATTGAATATCTTTTTCTCTGTGGGTGCTTCCCTGTTTTACGGGCACATCCTACCATTTGTATGACAGAGGTTTTTGATTGTAGATGACGTACTTTTGACTGACTTGGAGTCTAATAAAGCTATCATTCACTAATATAAAACACAGTGAAAGCCCAACTTTGGCTTTTTTTGCAACTGGTTTTAGATAGTGGCTAGACATGAATATGTTAGAGAGAGAGGAGGGACAGAGAAAAGTACCCCTCCTTTTTCCACTCTTGCAAAAGCACTATCTATGAATTAAATTATATTATTTTGCTGTAAATATTAATGGAAAATAAACAGTGGAAAGAGGTGTATTGAGTATGCCTGCCCTCTTAAGTAACATTCTAGTTTCTGTCCTGGCTCCTGTGAAGGGAGGGAAAGGCCAACACTGAAATGACATTCATTGGTCTTGGGGTCTGTTAAGAGACATTACCTTGCAGGTACTGTGTATCTGCACAGTGCTGGCATCTGTGTAGCTGAGCCCAACTAGGTGAGAACTGATGTGAAATGTCAACTCTGAGTGAGTGTAGCATGATAGAGATGAATAGAGAAAGCCTCTTTCTGTGGAGACACAAGTAAGTTTCTCTATTTACCTCATCTCTTTAGATTCCACAGAGCATGGTAGAATTGAAGAGTGGAAAAAAAGGCCTGGTCTCATGGAACTCCTTTCCTAATAGTTGCCCTAGAGCAGAAAATTTAAGGCTCCTGTCAATGGACATAAGAAATTTATTTTCCTCTGCTGGATCTTTCTCTAACCTTCCCTGGTTTCTGCTGTTGATTACTGTGTGGAAAGGAGCTTTCCTAATCTTTTAAATACTGTCTTAAAGAATCTCTTCTTCTTTAAATGTGGGAGATGTCAACCTAGCTTTGTGAAAATTTCCTTCCTTCTCAGTTCTTGTTTCTTAAAATTTTGCAAACGTTGGGTAACATGGAAGACCTTGAGTCTTGGGGGAGGTAAGGCATAGCCAATAGCTAAGCTGATTTTACTGGCTTTTTACTAAGCACAGAAGAAAATTCTTTTTTTTTTTTTGGGGTGGTGGGGTTTTTTGGGGGGGGGGGGTTTTTTTTTTCTTTTTTGTTTGGTTGGTTTTTTTTTTTTTTTTTTTTTTTTTTTTTTTTTTTT
>VXBI01006449.1:216885-259406 GCA_013397375.1 Toxostoma redivivum | reverse complement strand
TTTTTTTTTTGTTTTGTTTTGTTTTTTTTCTTGTAGGTAGGTGAGGAGATCAGGAGATGGTGGTGGAATTGTTTTAATTTTTTTTTTTTGGTGGCCTCAGTAACATTTTAGACAAGTGACTTCTTGATATAATTTTCTTTGTAATTCAACAGCTTCCAGCACCAAAAATTTCAAGCTAAGCAGGCATGGTAGGACTTGGGGGTGGGAAAGGTAAGATCTTCATAGGAACTAGCAGGAGGTGCTAACAAGAACTGCTTCATGCAATGTATGCTTGAACTGTGAATCTCCTTGCCACAAAACATTGACTCTGAAACTTCAAACATTCTCAAACAGCAGTTTGATAAGTTAATGGATGTATAATCCACTAAGAGCTGTTAAAGATTAATATTTTTTTTTTGTTTGGGAAGTCTTTGTATTAGAAGTAGAGGCAGATTTTATGTTTTGAGAAAGAACATTTATTTTCATGTTACTTTCTTCTGCTCTTCTCTTGGTGTCTACTGATGCATCATGCCTCTCTCTGTGGCCTGAAAGAGAGGAGCCTTTTGGTCTTGCACAGTAAAATATAATATATTAAGGAGATCTGGCCTGTATCTATTTGAGTGGAAGCTGTGCAAACTGGGAAGCAGTACTGAAGTGTGAGCAATCTGCTGATAGTCTCAGGCACTGGAGGTTATAGAATAGAGGTCAACATATAAGAGACAGAAGTGATGCAGAGAGTGTGGGAACTGGGGTTGACTTCTGCCTTTTTAAATTTATAGTTTCTAAGAAGACTGGCCACTGCAGTTGAGACAACAAAAAAAATTTCTATAAATACATTGGCAGCAAAAGAAGGGCTGAGGAGAGTCTTCACCCTTAGCTGAATGTAGAAGTGACATAGTGTCAGGGAAATGAGAAGAAGGCTGAGTTACTTAATGCCTTCTTTGCCTTAGTCTTTAATGCCAAAACCAGTTGGAACTGGGATACCCGGTTTCTCGAACTGGGACTTAGTGACAGGGAGCTGAGTGAAGCTCCCATAAGCCAGAAGGAAATAGTGACCTGCTACACTAATTAAACACCCACAAGTCTATGAGTCCAGATGGGATGCACCTAAAAGTAATGAGGGTGAAAGAACTTGCCAGGACACTTTCAATCATTGAGCAACAGTCCTTCCTGATTAACTGGAGAAGTCCCAGTTGAATGGAGATTGACAAATAAAGCACCCATCTACAGTTGGAAGGATCGTCCAGGGAACTAAAGGCCAGTCAGCCTGACCTTGGTACCAGGTATGGTCATGGAGCAGGTCATCCTAGTGCCATCATACAGCATGTGCAGAACAAGCAGGGATCAGGCCCAGAAAATATGGTTTTACAAAAGGCAGGTCCTGCTTAACCAACCTGATCTCCTTCTATGACAGGATGACCTACTTAGTGGATGAGGTCGATGGGCTGAGACCAGTTGTGCAGGGTTCAACAAGGTGAAGTGTTAGCTCCTTCCTGTGGGTCACAATATCCCCAGGCAGCATTACAGGCTGGAAAGCTGCTCAGCAGAAAAGGACCTGGGGGTGCTGGCTGACAACAGCTAAATATGAGCCGGTGTGTATTTCCAGGTGGCCAAGAAGGCCAATGGCATGCTGGCCTGTATCAGCAATAGTCTGGCCAGCAGGACCAGGGCAGTGATTGTCTCCTTGTACTCAGCACTGCTGAGGCTGTGCCTCAAGTGCTGTGTCCAGTTTTGGGCCCCTCAGGACAAGAAGGACATTGAGGGGCTGGAGCAGGTCCAGAGAAGCACAATGGAGCTGGTGAAGGGTCTAGAAGACATGTCTAGAGAACATGTCTTGGGAGAAGCAGCTGAGGGAGCTGGGGGTGTTTAGCCTGGAGAAAAGGAGGCTTGGGGAGACCTCATTGCCCTCTACAACTACCTGACTGGAGGCCATAGTAAGGTGAGGATTGGTCTCTTCTACCATGTGTCAAGTGAAAGGATTAGAGCAAATGGCCTTAAGTTGCACCAGGCAAGGTATAGATTGGACATTAGCAAAGAACTTTCCAGTGGAAAAGTGGAAGTGGTCAGGCATTGGAATGTCGCCCAGGGAGGTGGTGAAGTCATGGTCTCTGGAAGTGGTGTCTTAGAGGTGTCTGGATGTGGCATTTGAGAATATGGCTTGGGGATGGTATAGGTTGACTGTTGGACTAGATGGTCTTGATCTTTCCCAACTTTGGTGATTCTGTGATCTTATTCAGGATATAAGTTGTGCTGTAAGTCTCTGCAATTTAGTGATAGAGCGAAGCTAGCATGTACAGAGAAGGACAGTAGGTTTGATAAGATGGAAGGGGAAATAAGGAGCTCCATTTATACAGAGTAGGAAAGTGATTCAAGGGGACGGACTAGAATAGGAGCTGCCTTTTTAAATATTGCATCCTGGTAGAAGAGATACAAAGAGAACTTTTTCAGCTGCCAGCCAGCAGTACTTTGAAGTGCAGTTTAGTGGAAAGAAGAAAGCAAAAATAAAAGTTAACATTTCTATAGCATCCTTCACCCCATTGCCTAAGTGCATGACTTCAGCACATGCATGCAAGGTTGCATTGGAGGAGCTTGAGGAACGCTTACCTCTTTAAGCTTGTTATATCTTGCTCTGCGTGGCTGCTCATTATGAATCCAAGTATGATACTATTCTTAGCTTGTAAGAACTAGATCAGCTCCACGGTGTAGGTGTAGGTTTATGGTAGTTGTCTGTGCTGTTTCATGTCTTGCTTGGTTATTGTAGCACTGAACCTTTTTGCCAGAGCAGGTTGCTTGCTAAATCCCTCCCTTCTGCTTGGCATACAGAAGCCTTTTGAAGGTGTACTCGTTTGTGGGGTTAACCTTCCATTTTCTCTGCTTGCTGACTGTTCCAAGGATAAGTAGGGCAGCAGGAGTGCAAGAGCAAGAGTGGGGCTTGAGCCCCTTGGAACAGCAACTTGAACTTTAAATCAATTTAAGCTTCTCACAAATCAGCAGTGATGCACATAGTACACAAGAAAGTTGGTTCACTGTGGAGACCTTGAAAGGCACTTCCAGTTAGAAAGCTAGGAGAAGCCTCTCAGTTATCTCCTTTTGATAACGACTCCTGCTCTATCAGGTCAAGACAACCCTTGTTCTGTTCCTTGGGACAGCCTCCTGCCCTCTGTCTGTCAGCCTTTTGGTCACTCCCACCCTGGTTCCCTGTTGGCCCCTACACCCTAACCCCACCCTTGTAAAACCCCCATGTACTTAACCTGAACTCCCAGAACAATGCTGTAGCCTTTGCCTCTGGATGCTGGACTGTGCTCATACGTGGCTGAAATAAACATCTCTGTGAAACCCTCCCAAAAGCCATTCCTCTTTCTTCACCTGTTTCATCTCAACAAGACCCCCGACCACAACAGTTAACTAATTTTTTTTCCTTCCCTGGCTGTTTGTCTGTGACATGCATGAAGTTTCCTTGTTGGAGTGACATTTTGAGCTTCTCTGTTTTGGACTTGATTTATGGTTTTATTTGTTGACTGACATTTCTTTTAATAATACAAATACTGAGCTAAAGATTTGGATTGTTCTGATGAAGTCATCTAGCATCTAGTCATCTACTTAAAAAATTCCTCAAAAACCAAGGGGCTAGTCTGTGTGCTGGAGTGGGCCCAGTTGTTTTTCCTGGCTTAATGAACTTCAGTCTACAACCACTTTATATGGAGTCTTCTGATATGCTAAGGCTATTGAGATGCTTTTCCAGGAATTGTATGGATGTGCAGTTCTGAGTTTCACAGGCAGGAATTATAATATCAAGTAGATGTCTCTGATTAGAAGAGTGAACAGATGTGTTTGCAAGGAATCTCACCTTCCCACAGGTCTGCTGCAAGCTAATTTTAGAGTTACAGAGTTTTCTTTTTTCTCCTGTGAATGTCCAAACTTTCCAGAGAAATAAAGCTGCAACCATACCTTTTTAAAGTGTACTTTTCTTCTCTGTATCATATGCTCATATGTATACTGTAAGCCAATGCAAGGAGAAGAATGAGTTCTATCGACTTCCTTGGGAAGAGGAGAGGAAAGAAGACATTGGACTATTGGACTCTTAATAAAACAAGAGAGTGAAACAGGTTGAGAGTAAAGGTGAAAATAACTTTAGCAAGTCAAGAGTCAGTCTTGCACCTGTGTCTATACAGTACTGCATATATGCTTGAGTAGTTGATTGGAGTTTGCTAAATTCTGTATCAATGCAAGTTTCTAGCCTTGAATTGGTAATCTGTCATTTTGGTTAAAGAATAACAGCTTGAAATGCAGTGTGTGGTGTAAAAAAAAAAAAAGGCAAGATACTTGGTAGTGAATGGAGTTACGTCTATGAAAAACAGAAGCAGACATGGGAAACACTCCTTTTGAGAGATATTTCCAGTTTTGAGATAAATTCTTAAAATACAGTGTGTTTTACTTTGTTTGGTTTTTTAATATTGTGTTGCACACTATAAAACAAATTACCTCTTCTTGAGCTGGTTGCACTGAATTTTTCCTCAACTGTCATTGTTTCTGCACAGCCCAGACACTTCACATTTGTATTGGTGTCCTAGGAACATCTGCCTCTCCATAGGTATTTTCCATTGGTTTTGGGAGAGCCCTGCTTCTACTTACCTGTGCCAGAAATCGCTCTCTGTGCAAATTTGAAGCCCTGCTGTGATGGAAGCCAATTATTCCGTGACATGTTTGCTTCCTGCTCTGGATCATGTTTACAAGCTGGAGTCCTGTAGTAATAATAGTAATAAGCAACCTGCAGCTGTCATGCCAGCTCCACA
Source organism: Toxostoma redivivum (assembly GCA_013397375.1). NCBI lineage: Eukaryota > Metazoa > Chordata > Aves > Passeriformes > Mimidae > Toxostoma > Toxostoma redivivum. Next base: position 254,634 of record VXBI01006449.1, on the reverse strand, counting down.
GACTTGGTCTGGTGTCAGCTCTCTGGCTTGCTGACAGTGTCTGGCTTGGAAGCCCTTGCTGCACATGCACAGAGTAGTTCAGCTGCCTTCCTGCCTTGTGCCAGCAGAGATTGCTTTGGCCCGGCCCTAAGGAAAGCCACATGCAGAAGGAATGGTTTTCATTCTGCCCTCCTGCACGCCCTTTGAAGTCCTGCGTGGTGTGAATGAGTCTTACTTCCTGTGGCAAGGGTGAAAGGACAACTGAGTAAACTTGGCCTGAAGACTGATAAATAGTTTCTCATAAGATACACCAAATCTCCCCATAACCATCCCCCCAGAAGAGCCTTCTTGCTCAGAATTTTGGATCTGTATCATATAACTTGTAAATGTGTTACTTTTTGGGACACAGACTTGCTTGCTTAGCTCCATGCGCTGTTGTACAGTACTTCTTCATTTGAAGTACTTCATACTTCTTTTACCTTAAAGATTACTGAAAATTATCTGTTGTTCCCATCTCATGGAGAAATCTACACAGTTCTTGTTAAGCTACAGCTTGTTCAAGCCCAGTAGAGGGTCTCTTTCTTGCCAGGCAGGACTATCAGTATAACCTGTTCATCAGCTGCACAATAAAAATTTTTAAGGTGAGGTTATGATAAAAATCTCACAGGTCTTTTGTTAAAATTAATGGAAATGTTCAAAGAATAATTTTCCTTCTGCCATTCACTTAATCATGAGTCTTGAGCTCAGATGCAATGGCTCGGGTGACACTTCACTTCTAAACTTGAACTTTTAAAAACTAGGAACTGTGTGAATATTCTGTCATAAACACAACAGTTCCATATCTGCAACTTTGTCATGTTATTGCGCCTGGAGTATGTGTGTTTCCTTTAAAATGCTCCAGAATTAATGCAATGCTCCCTCAGGCAGAGTGCTTGTGATCAAAGGGCTGTGAAAGATTGGATGCTGATAGTATTTCAATTTTTTTCTTCTTTTTTTTCTTCCTTTTGACTGGCAACATCCTTAAATACAGTTCAGCAGTGCAATAACATTTTACGTTATTCTGGAACTAGATTTTCTAAAATGTTTGTTAGTAAAATGCAATGTCTCAATTTCTTTTCCTGAGAGTGCACTAAGATCCTTTATTTTTGTCCCTGGACTTTTTTCTGCTGTGCTGCAGATCTTGGCAAACAGATCTGTTTGCAGGTATGTATGTGTTTATACACATGCATGAGTGTGAATATAGCTGGGGGTCAGGCTTCACTTTTCTAATGTAGGTAGTATGATTTTTTTTTCGTTGTCATTGTATTTATTTTTCAAATTTATTTCTTATTCTGAGAAATGAATGAGAGTTTGTCTAATTAAGCAGCCAGTATTGTTCAAGCCTCTCTGTGTTCCAGAACTCTGAACACCAGTTGCTTGCTGTCCTTGGGTACAAAGCAACCTGCTCACCACAGGCACCAGGGATAAAGTGTTCAAAGGACAGTTGGGACGTGATTCAGTCTGTTTCACCTTATAAACTTCCCTTCTCCCCCGCGCTCCCCCTTCTCCTTCTGCTTGCCAATAAAAGAGTGTCCTGTGTAATAGGAGTTAGGAGAGGGGGAGGAATAGCAGCCTTATGATAGACCTAGCTTTGCTGAAACATTGGATGATGTCCAGTGTGACCATGCAGAGGGATGAGCTCAGGGAAATGGTTGGAAGTTCAAAGGCCTTTTTGTATTGCTCACTGTCAGTTGACAGATGTGCTCTCTTTAGCTGTTGCTGCCCAGCTTAGTTCTTCCCACTGGCTCCTCTGCCTTGGGTTTGTTCCCCATCCTGCCACTGGCTCTGCCTGGGGAGGCAAGTTAGTCCCTGTCTGTCTGGGCATTTACCTGCCTTCAACTCCATCCTGGGACTTGCCTTTACTCATCTCTTTTAGGAAAATACTGGGTTTTTGCATTGATATGGAGAGATCAAGCTGGAATTGAGCAGAGAAGGGGGGTTGAGGCTTAACTGTGTTTACTGTTGGCATAGCCTAATCCTGCTGTGAGTACTGGTCAAAGCGTGTTACTGCAACCTGTGATTGCTTTCTTATCAGTGGAAACGATGCCTATGAAGGGCTTGCAGCTGTTTCACAAAGTAATAAATATCCTTCATTTTACAGGTTGGAGAAGAGGGCTAAAGAGGCAGAACTGTCCCAGGGTCATGCATCAATATCAAGCTGGGATGAGAATATGGGGATTCAGTTTCTAGTCTTCTTGATGCTAATCCAGCTTGTCCTCCAGCAAGATGAAGAGGTCTTGTTCCACCTCTGTCAATGAAAAGAGTTCTTGCCGCTTCATTTGTATTGCATGTATCTATCTTTTGACTATGGCTTTTAAAATTAGCTATATGAGTAAAAACAAAACACTTACCAGACTGTATAGCTGCTCCATTGTGTCAGAGCAAGACACAGTGATGGTTATTTGAGTGTCCTAAGTGTGACCTCCTAACTTTTGAATGTCCTCTTAATTTTGAATTTCCAAATACTTTGGATATATTTACAACAGTGCTAAACATTCACTGTGGGCTAGTGATATGGCCTCGACTTTAACTCTGTAGAAATAAAACTCATCAAAATATGAAGTAATAAATGGCCAACAGAAGAGCTGATTAGTAACAACCCTAGAGCAATGGGCTGTGCAGTGGAACTGGAGCTTAATGTGCTTAGAACAAATAGAAGGAAACAGGAATGTTACTGTGTAAGCAGTGTGCTTTTTAGTGGGAGGAAGGGATTGGGAGGGCAGAGCTAGGAAGAGGGGGATTAGGAAGAGATTACTCCCATGTGAAAACTGCTCCCAGAATTTCTTGCATTTTCTTTTGAAGCACCTGTTTCTGACCATTATTAGATTCACGTTACAAGTCTATGTGCATCCTTGTCCTGATCCTGTTTGCAGTTCCTCTGCTCTATGAGACATCAGTGCTCATCCATTAGTTTGGGTTTTTTGGTCTCAAGTCGGTTTGTGGTTTTTCTTGCTCCTTTAAAGGAGAGCTCCTGCAGAAGATTTAATTCCACCCTGCTCCCCACCCCAGTGTTGTCTGGGCTAGCACACACTTGCTCTCTGCTGGACTGGGGAATTTGGTCCTCCTTTGTACATGGCAGTCTGTGTTTTGCTCTCTTCTCCTGTGCTTAAAGCTTGATTTTTATATCTAGGGGGAGTATGAAATTGGCTGAACTGCTCCCTGTAGGGGTGGAATTTCATTTTACGTTGTTACCTCATGAAGGGATGCAGCAGTTCAGTGGGATAATGGTATCCACTCTGAACCAGTGCTAATGGCTTAACCTCTGGGAGCTTGAAGAATTCTCCCCTGGAGAGTGAGCATGCAAATTTCCTTCCAGGTGGCTCCTGTGCAGTCCTTTGGTGATTAGTCATGCTAAAGCATATGCTGGGAGGATGGTCTTACTCCCGAAATTGCAGCTGAGGCCAGGAAAGGTTTTCTCAGCGTGCAGTGTTTGGAAGCTGTGCTTAGGGGAGAGAGGTCTGATCTGTGGGACTGCTTGTCTGAATCCAAAAATGTCTTGATTTTCTCTGGAAGCAGAGTTTAGAAAGTGGAGAGTTTTCTATTTCTACCTGCCCTGAGGGAGAAGAGGAAATTCCTCCTTCATTTTGCTGCAGCAGCCCAGATAAAGTGCAGTTTAAGGAGAGGGGTCAGCTATTGGAAGATCAGGATGCTGTCAAACCTGTAGAGAGAAAATACAGATTTTTGTGCTTCCCTCTCCTTCATACCCCTCTGGGGTCTAGAAGTAGCTGGATATGAGATAGATATCTGCATGGGGTAGCCTGGACATGATGAGAAGGACCTTTTCCCAAGGGCCAATGCCAAATTCTTTGAATGTTGAGAGCGATTATATCTGCAGTGATGTCTTCAGATACAGAAATGCCTGCCACAGCACAGGAACAGCTGAGAAGATTAACCAAATTTGTGGTTATAAAAATGGATGTAAGAGAAAGTCTGAATTTATCTTCCCTAACATATTCTTACAGAGGAAGGCTTTCAGGACAGGCCCTTGGTGAGAAATGTTGGAAAACTTGCTATGGAGAGCAGTGAATGATTTAATATGTATAAAGCTGGAAAAACTGAAAATGTGGCTATTTGTTCTCCTTATTAAATCATCCCCCTTTTGTGTGTGGCTGCTGTCTTCACCTTCCTTTTTTACCCACCTCCCTCTGCTCTCATTCCTACCTCCAGGATAGTGTTGGCAGGAAAGGGAGTAGCAGCATAGCAGAAAAGGGCTGGCCTGCCTGGTGACAGATGGGAGTTGCTGTCGGCAAGCTGGGCTGGGATGAAAGGGTTTCAGGCAGTAGCCTTTCTAGCCCTCACCCCTTCACACCGACGAGCAAATGCTGTTCTTTGGAGGGAACACCTGTCAGAAACAGTCTTGTGCAGCCCCTTGCCTACCACAGCTGGCAGCACTTAAAAGCATCAACCTCTTGGGGTTGAGTGTTCCTCTCATCTGTGGGGGAAAGAAGTTGATGCTCCCCCTTAAATTCCAGCTTTGTGGCTCCAGACCTCTTCAGACACTGAGGATTTGTGGTTCCACTCCATTGCAAACAGACTCCTGTGTAGGCAAGCATCATCCCATGTCTGTCCCCTTCTTCCATTCTTTCTGGATGGAAACCTCAAGCAAGGTTTGGACTCTGTTGTCCATGTCTGAGGTACAGCAAATTATCCCCAGCATTGGATTCCTGCCTCTCAGCTTCTCCTTGCAAATTTCTTAGACAAAAAACATGACAGAGTCCCCATGCTAAGACACACTGTAGGATCTTACTTTGTAAAGTCAAAACATTGCTTCTGATAGTTCTCACTCCTAGGAACTTGCTGTGTAATAGAAGCAGAATGGACTGTCCTGGGAGGCATGCGAGAAAGATGTTGATAGTTTAATTTTGTTTGTTATAAAATAAGTGCAGTAATGGGAGGACAGCAGGCTGAAGGATGAAAGAGGAAAAAGGAACTCAGTGGGGGAATTGTGACAGCTACTTTATTGTGGAAAGATCAGTGTTTCTCTGAGGAAGAGAGACTGCCAAGCTACAGACTTACCCTGACCCCCCTCTAAGGAACAGTTCTTCCTGATGACTTGAAATGTTGTCTTTTGTTTCTAAGAGGTTTAGCTCTGCTTCTTCAGGAGGGAAGGAACTTTGTTTTGAGGAAGCCTGCAGCTCCATGAGGTGTTTCTTTGCTCTTTCAGTGCTGCCCACTTGCTCCCCCTTGGACTTTCACTGTGACAATGGAAAGTGTATCCGCAGGTCGTGGGTCTGCGATGGAGACAATGACTGTGAGGATGACTCTGATGAGCAGGACTGCCGTAAGTCACCGATCTGAGGGAAGAGGGTGGGTGCACTGCCTGTCTGCTGTGACTGGGCAAAGTTAACCCTTCATGTTACAGGAATATAAGAGTCTATCCACTGAATTGGACCTCTGGCTTGTAATAAGCTATATTCTGCCTGTGACAGGTGTGTACCTGTAAGCCCTGCTGCCTTGGCACCTGGCTTGCTGTTCAGCTGCCTGTCTTGGGGGCGGGGATGCTTCTCCATTCAGCTGTAGAGCCGTTTATGCCCTGCAGTCTTGCTAGTTAATGTCCCATGAAGCACTTGCCTGAGCTGGGCTCTTCATGCCTTCCTCTGTTAGTGGAAACACCTAACCCCTGCCAAATCCTACTGAACTGCCTGTCTGGCTGACTTCCTGTGGCCTCAGGTTCCACTGTCTGACTTTTCTGCAGTGCAGGCCTGTCACCAGCATCCTATCCCTTCAAATAGGGCTCTTTGAGGAGAGGGAGGTGCTGTAGGGATACTGCGTACACAGAGTTGTGTGCATGGTGCTTCAGAGTGATGGAGGAACCCCATCTGAAGAAATGTGGAAATAAAGCTCTTGACTAAAGTGTTCCATGTGCACTGCATGCATGGAAATGAGTTCACTTTCTAATCAGTACATCCCTCATCTTTGCCTGCCTTTTTGGGGAAAGAACTGGGAAGCAAAGTTCAGGGATTGACATCCTGTGTGATGCTTTGGAACACAGGACTAAGCTCAGTTTTCCAGTATATTCAAATATGTTCATGAAGGAAAAGATATGTAAGTCTGGGTTTCTTTGGTTTTCTGTCTTTCATAAAAGGTTGAAATGCCCTCATAGTCTAAAACAGTGGAGAAGGGTGTGATCAAAAGATTTGGAGACTAATCAAAGTAGAAAGACAAGGTTCTGTGCATGAGATTACTGGGGGGTTATTCAGACTAGCAGTAACCATAGGAGGGTTTCTGTTGGACTGAAGTCCTCAGGTGCTAAATCTGCAGTCCCCTTCCTTACTGATCTGCAGACAAGCTTCCGTTGGAGACTGGGAGACTGGCAAGGAGAGTGGAATGAGGCTAAAAATACTGAGGTGTTCAGAAGAGGAAGTTCAAATTTTCTCTCTCCCTCTTCATTGAACATGTCCTGTGCTTTGAAGACAGCTTTGACACTGTTGTGAAATGCAGATGGAAATACAACACTACTAGCAGTTATTTGTTAGATAATGATAGGGACTGTTAACTAATTTAAGAAGAGGTGTGGATTACCTTTTTTCTGTGCAGGGTCATCTTGAGTCTGGCTTGAGACTGTTCTAGATACATACTGGCGTAGGATGGGTGGCTTCTCTCTGTTCCAGCTACTTCCTTCAACCTATGTTCTCAAGTTTTAGAGCCTGCTGTACTGTTGGTGTGTGAATGGAGTGGAAAAGAGACACTCAAGAAATCTCCCAATGGCTCTCCTGGTATTTGTTAGGAGAATCAGCTCTCCAGCATCACCATGTCCTTGGAGGATAATGTTCCTTGGCTTGTAACATGTCACACATTTGATGTTCTGCAAGCTAAATCTTTTTGCCTTACCTTCACCTTATCCCTCCTGTGTCCTTGCAGCTCCAAGGGAGTGTGAGGAAGATGAGTTCTCATGTCAGAATGGATACTGCATTCGCAGCTTATGGCACTGTGATGGTGACAATGACTGTGGGGACAACAGTGATGAGCAGTGTGGTGAGTAATGTAAATACTGCCCTCACAGTATTTAAAAGGAGCTGTGCAGAATCCAGCCTGTGCAGTTCTAGGATTCCCTGAATATGGCTAAGGGTCCTAGCTGGCTTTTCTGGACTGAACTTGTGCAATATTCCATTCCAAGGGCTGGATGCTTAGGATCTTGGGCTATGTGGCTTACCTGCCAGGCAAAAAAAATCACTTGAGACCTTTAATTCCTTGACATGGCATTGTGAAGTCCCCTTGGATTCCTGTTGAATCCAGCACTCTGTGTCAGTTCAGTGAACAACAATGGTTTTGCTCAGGCCCTGCCTGACATGGGTATGTATGGTTTAATGAGCAGTCTTGTTTGTGGGTGCCCTAGAGCTTCAGGAGGATGGTGTGGTGTTTTCCTGGGTATTCTGAAAAAAGCCAAAGCTTTGTTTGCATTGCTGTCCCTGCAGATATGAGAAAGTGCTCAGAGAAGGAGTTCCGTTGCAGCGATGGCAGCTGCATAGCTGAGCACTGGTTCTGTGACGGGGACACAGACTGCAAGGATGGCTCGGATGAAGAGAACTGCCGTAAGTGCTTTCCTTTGTAATCACAGGAAGTAGCCCCTTGGACCTGCTCTTGCCTTGGGTTTTGGCATGTTTCCTGCAGCAGAGATCAAAAACAAGTTAATTCTGCCTGTACTGGCAGTAATGCTACCTTCTACTGCCTACCCCAGAGGGCACAAAAGAACCGTGTCTCTGGTGTTACCTCACAGGCATACTTCATCTGTGCCTTGCTGCTTCTCTTCCTTCCCATAGCTGTGATCTTGAGTCAGAGCAGGAGGTTTATGCTTTACTGAATATACTGAATATATAGTGCTCTATAGAGCTGGAGGAGTTGAAAGGCAGCTGGAAGGTGAGAATACTATTCCCTTCTTTTTCCTCTTGTCTGATTCCAGACTAAAATTTTGGAAGTGGAGAGGTACTCTGCTTATTGAAAGCACCCTCAGGTACTGCACACTGAAGACACCTCCTACTTGCCCAGTCTCTTTTCACTTAAATGCTTTTTGCAGAATGTTGCCCAACAAGTGACCGATGCTGAAGGAGGGGGGAGGTGTTGGGGCATGAGAACCCACAACAGTTGTTTCCTTCTTCACCTTCACAGGCTTGTAGCAAGTGGGAGAGGAGTCTGTGTCCCTTTCTAGGCCACACTGCCTCTCCTGAGTCAGTGAGACTGTCCATGTCTCTGGAACTTGCAGTGGTCCCTTCCCCCTCCCTGCTCTCAAAGGCATTTTGCAGAATTTGTTCTAGATAGCAGGAAACTTCAAAAGGCTCTGGGAGGGGGATGAGGGCCGCCAGCTCCTGAAGGGCAGGGGGAGTGGATGCGTGGGGGTTGTCTTTTATCTTTCCAGATAATGAGAGTTGGCAGAAAGCCAGGGGCTGCAAACGTTTCTAAGCCAGGAAAGGACTCTAAGAGAAAGCCAGCCTCTCTCCCTCTCCTTTTGCTCTCTGCCTTTCTCGTTCCCTTGTCTGTCACTTCACCAAAGGCCATGAATAGACCCTCAGGAAGGGAAGAGAGATGTTCCGGCGTTGCCTCCTGTGGGAGTGGAGGGACACCCAGAAGTGGTGTCCCTGTTTCTCTGAGCTGAAATACTATTTCAGTCCTGCCTGGCAGTTGTCTCTATAAGACATTTTAAGTAACTCGCTCAGAAGTTTGGTTTGGCTACCTCCTGTTCTTTTATCTTCATCCATGTGGTTGTCATCTTTTCCTTATGTACAATCATGTTTGTCATTCATCTGGGACAAGGTGGGATGACAGTCTTCTTTTTTGTCTGGGTTTTTTTCTTTTCTTTTTGTTTCTTTGGGGATGTGTGTGTCGTCATGTCACACAACATGATGATTTAAGTCACTGACTTACTTCATTTTCTCAAGGAAACTGAAACACTCAGTCTCCTGTGGTGAGGGACACATTAACACATTTTCATATCTAGCCACTGACACTCACTGAATTAAAGCTCATTGTTCATGCCTTCAGGCTGTGCCCATTTCTTCAGATTGGAGAGGCAGTGTAGTTCACTTCCTAGACTACTCTTTCTTTTCAGTCTTTCTTTTTCTTTTTGTTTAATAGATTTATATTCATAATTTTTATATTTATATCTACCTTTTCTCAGATTTATTAAACAATTAATTTATTAAACAATTTAAACACTTTCTTGGCACTAAGACATAGTGTTTCAAACATAAGATGGAAAGTGACACTCTTGGATCCTTCTTGAGGCTTTCCCGTCAATTCTTCCTTCATATTTTTTTGCTTCTGTAGAATTTAATGGTTCTTGAAAATTGCCATCTTTATAGCCTTATATCCTGTGTAACTTTTTTTTAATTGTATTTACTGGATTTTCTGCATGAATAAGTTTAACCTGTTTTTCAGTGAAGAAAAACCAGCATTCCTCTCTGTAATAAAAATCATGCAGAGATAAGCAGCAATGAATACCTGACAATCCATTATGAGACTGAGAAGGTTGTCTCTAAACTGGACTGCACCTTGTCACCTCACATATTTTTTCTTTGATTTCCTTGTTAGCATCAGATGTTCCAGCTGCCACCTGCAGCTTGGAGGAGTTCCAGTGTGCATATGGACGCTGCATCTTGGACATCTACCACTGTGATGGTGATGATGACTGTGGGGACTGGTCTGATGAATCTGACTGCTGTAAGTTAGCGCAGGGTGATGTCCTTGTCCAAGAATGAGTTGCACACCTAAATGCATTTTGTGTTGGCTGGAGAAGGGGTTACAGTAGATGGCAATCTAATTGTTCACAAATAAGCTGGCTCCTTCATTATTAGGGGTTTTCTTTAATTCTGAAAAATGAGAATAGTGATGAGAACTGTGTAGTCAGTGCACTTCTTTTACAAGAGTTGCTACAGTTTGCAGAAGAAATCTACTCAGGACCAAGTTCTTTAATAATGGAGGATAAGTGTGATGCTGAGGAGCTTTGGGGATCATTACATTGGTCTGAGTTAGCTCTTTTTGTGTTTTATCATCTCTGCAGCATCTCACCAGCCTTGTCGCTCTGGAGAGTTCATGTGCAACAGTGGCTTGTGCATTAATGCTGGCTGGAGGTGTGATGGCGACTTCGACTGTGATGACCAGTCAGACGAGAGGAACTGCAGTGAGTGCTGGGAACTGGCAGAAACATTCTGTTTCTGTGCATGCAAAAGAGTGGGACGGTTAGCTTTGGAATTGTGTCTCGTCTGATCCTTCTTGCTCATCTAACATTCCTTTTTTGGACCCTCAGCTACGTCTATGTGCACAGCTGATCAGTTCCGCTGCAAGTCGGGACGCTGTGTCCGTCTGTCCTGGCGTTGTGATGGGGAAGATGACTGCTCTGACAACAGTGATGAGGAGAACTGTGAGAACACAGGTTTGACCTGCTACCTTGCTGCTTAACAGCTAATTAAGTTTCCATCCTGACAGTAGTAGGTAATAAAGTCTCTTTTGTATTGCTCCAGGAAGTCCAGCCTAGCGTTTCTTTCCTTCCTAGAGAATGGGATCTGTAGGCTGTTTTATATGCTTGCCAACTTGTGCAGGTCTGTGTGCTTAAACTAACTTAGGTGAAGGTGTTTTAGGTCTGTGTGCTTAAACTAACTTAGGTGAAGGTGTTTTCTGGTCAAGTATCCTGTCTTGTCCCTACACTGTGAATTACCACAGAGCTCTGGGACAATTCCATTCAGACTTGGAAACATCAGTAATGTGCCAAGTTACTACCTCTGTCACATGGGCTGTACTAACTTATGCCTTCTAGGTAGTTCTGGATAGCTTTCCTGTTGCATTATGAAGTTGCTGAACAATTCTAGCAGGCAGTGGAATCAAAAAGGACATTTAGTGGAAGAGAAGAATAAAGCCTTTGTTTTAGAGGATTAAGGGTGTCAGCTTCCCCCTTAGATACTTGCTCAGGAGTTACCCTTTCTAGTATTCATTTCACATATTGCTATTCCTTTGTATGATTGTGGTTATGGGGAGGAGGATGGTTTCAACACACCCCAGTGTTATGGTAGGATTCAAGGAATGTCTAGAATCTTCTCTTTTCCTTAAAGCCTTCAGGATGCCTATAGGCTTTGTTGAGGAATAGAGTGTACTGGTCCATGAATTCATCCTAGTGAATGGAGACCAGCTATTTGTACTGATCCTTCTTGATCAGTGTACTCTGAACAGTGGTTTTAGGGGTGACAAAATGGATTTGTGAAACTGTACTTCTTGTTTTGGGGCTGTTGGGGAGTGGAGAGTGGCTGTTCTATGAGGACAGCTGAGCTCAGAGGACCTGGAGAGGCACACTTCATAGTCATTTGAGAGCAGCTGCTCTCGACTAGTCAGCTGTTGTGAGCATCAGTGTGGTGATCCTGAAAAAGTAATTGTATTTAAAGACAAGCCGGTAACCCTGTTTGCTCATCCTGGTAACAAAGGTACTTACAGGTACTGAAAGAAGCCAAGTCTTCCAGAGCCACTGAAATTCACTGTCTCCATGTCAAACCAAATACAAGTTAGTTGTGCAGTTCTACATTAGGTCTATGCCGACAGTGGAAGGTCTGTGGTGAAAATTAAACTGGTTTTTCCAGGACGTGTACTGGCTTATCTAAGCAATATAGTCTGGTGTCCCAATGTCTGCAGCAAGAGTTAAAATCCTCTTGGTTTTAGAGCAGATTTATATTTTTATTGGCCATAGAGAAGATTCCTAAAGTACTAGGCAGTCAACTGGTGTAAGGATCTTTATATTCAATATGACGAATTAAGTCCAAGTTTCAGAATCGTTTCATATACAGTATTCCTGTGCTCTGAAAAGTGAATCTGCATGTGGTCTGGTTTTATGTTCCCACTTGGTGTGTCTGTAATTCTTAACTGGACTTGTTAATCTCACAACTACCCTTTTCCATACTGTTTACAGGCAGTCTGCCAATCTGATTGTTTCTCTGCTGGTAACTGTATTGTCCTTTTATCTTTTTGAGATTATCAGAGGGTGGTGATTTAGGGACCGCTAATCAAGTCAGTTCAAGAGGTACAAGAAATAAGAGGCAACAGGACAGTGCAGTTACTGCTGAAGAAACAATCAGGTTGGCAATGTCCTACAAACAGTATTGCTTTGCTTACAAGAATTCTGTACAGTCTCCTTGCCAACAGCAGAAGTTGAAGCTTGTAGGTCATGTGAAATCCTGTTGCCTGAGCTCAGATTTCAGGGATGCAAGTAAATCTCATTCCAAGTCCATCAAAGTACAGTTAGGACTAGACAAGATGTTCCTTCCTAGGCAGTCTTATGATCCTTAGCTGCGCTGGTGTGACAGATCAGATTATTAAAGGAACTGACTCCTCCTTTGCACATGCTGAGTAGGGTTGTGGATTCTTTGGTTGTGGAACCAAAGGGAGGTAAGCCAGGACCATCCACTCATTCTAAGAGAAACTTGTCAGATGAACTTCACAGTAAAGCAACAGTGGACTCAGACTGGCAGAGAGTTTGCAGACCTCCAAATCAGCATAAAAATATGGAGAGCAGTAAGGAGTACTAGATGAGCTGAATTCAAGAGAAGAGAAGTGGATTTGTGCTCATACGAAAAGTTTCTAACAAATCTTAGAAAATGTTCTGTATTGTTTTCTTCACCATGACTGTTGTTCCATCGGTAAGCTGTGATGTGCTACTTTTCCTTTCTTCTATTGCAGGCACCCCTCAGTGTGCCCCAGACCAGTTCCTGTGTGGGAATGGGCGTTGTATTGGCCAGAGGAAGCTGTGCAATGGAGCAAATGATTGTGGAGATGGCAGTGATGAGAGCCCCCATCAAAACTGCCGTAAGTCCTCCCAAGTTCAGTCTTAGACATACATGGAGGCCCATTAATGTATGGGAGTCTATCTGCTGTTACTGAAGGATGTGTGTAGGAAAGTCTGAGCTGTGATAATGGGAGCAAATTAAAGACTGAGGAAAAAATCCTTGTTGGTTTTGCCAATTAAAGACTGCACACAAGGAATGATGAGGAAAATAATATTATCTCAGGTATCAGCATTTGTCTGCAGAGACACTGAATCCTAAAAACATGGTAGTCTGAGCTCTATTGTCCTGTTCAGTTGTGGCCTGTAGAGGAGAGCTCTGGCTGGAAAGAGGACGCTTCCAGCACAGCTTGTGTCCTCCCCCTCTTGTTCAGCCTGCTTTGAAGAGTGACTGCTGCTTAACAGCTGAAGGCAAGAGCAGCTGCCTTGTGGTTTCAGCTCAGTTATCTTCACATGTTTCTTCCGCAGGTCCACGAACAGGGGAGGAGAATTGCAATGTCAACAATGGTGGCTGTGCTCAGAAGTGCCAGATGGTACGAGGGATGGTACAATGCACTTGCCACACAGGTTACAGGCTCCTGGAAGACGGCCGATCATGCCAAGGTGGGTTTTTGGAGCAGTAGCCTCCTCTCTTGCTGCTTTGCTATGTTTGAAGTCGTGGCTGTGGTAGGGTGAAAATCAGAGTATGAAAGCAGATGCAATCTCTCAGTGAGATTGTTGAGTTTGTTGATGCTCTATCTAATGGTAACTTTCTCTGTAACATGCAGATGTGAATGAATGTGCTGAGGAAGGCTACTGCAGCCAGGGCTGTACCAACAGTGAAGGAGGCTTCCAGTGCTGGTGTGAGCAAGGCTACGAGCTGCGACCTGACAAACGTAGCTGCAAAGCTCTAGGTAAAAGGGAGTTCAACCTAACAACACAACTGGCGTGTGTCTGTTGGTCCAGTTCTTGTAATTATGTCTCTAGTGCTTCACTGGCAGCATTGTGCTGTTCACCAAACCAACATGTAAAGGAAAGGAAGTGCCTGGATTTGTGTTAGATATGTCCATGCTGTTGAAAAATGCTTGTGAAAATTCTATGTGATTTTGACCATGGAGAGAGGTACTACACTGTTTCCTTTCCCTGCCAGAGAGACAGTGCTTGCCTTCCCTTCCTAGTCCTTTGTCATTCCTTGTGACTCAGAACCTGGGACAAAACTAGCTTTCTGTCTCTGTTCAGGAAGTGTCTTAGCCTTTCCAATGAGTAAGGTTGTATCACACCTCCTTGTGGTTTGGCCCTTGATGCTGGTTACCGATCCTGAATGCTTTGAATGGCTGCTGTATGGAGATCTGCTGGGTTTTTTTAAAGATATCTATACACTTCTTTAACTTTATTCCTTCTCTAATGTAGGAGCTGAGGAATTAGAAATTCCACTTAAAGATTTTAGATTTCATTAGGAATTCATCTAGTGAAATCTGTATCCGTGATATTTTGGAGAGGGTTTTTTGCAGTGAAAGTATCTGCTGAGTTTATATCTGGCTAAAGCAGATTTCAACTGTGTCTTGTCTTTGGTACAAGGTGTAGTAGAGCATGTGTGTTTGCATGGCTAGGAAATGCATATAGGAAAAAGAAACTCTAGTCCAGCTGCCAAGTGGCTTTCTAGTGATATGGTTTCAGAGGCTGAGGTGACAGAGGGAATGGTAGGCAGGACCCAGTCAAATGCTGTCAAATACTCCAATACTGTCTTCCTGTGTATTCCCAGGGCCAGAGCCTGTGCTGCTCTTTGCCAATCGAATTGATATCCGACAAGTGTTGCCTCATCGCTCTGAGTACACACTGCTCCTGAACAACCTGGAAAATGCCATTGCCCTTGACTTCCACCACAGCAAGGAGCTGGTGTTCTGGTCTGATGTCACGCTTGATCGCATCATGAGGGCCAATCTGAATGGTAGCAATGTGGAAGAGGTGGTTTCCACAGGGCTGGAGAGTCCAGGTGCGTCCTCACAAAAAAGACAACAGTATAGGGTGGGTGGGTGAGTGAGTGGAGAAAAGTGGGTGCCCATCATTCAGAACAAAGTGCATCTCCCTGAGGAAGGGTATGGGTTGGATGGAATGGGTGTGAGGTGAGTGTCCCCCTGGAGTTAATCTTGGCTGGCAGGAGAAGAAACTTCTGAGGTGAATAGAGAAAGGGAACTAGTTTTCTGTGCAGAGCCATGGTTTCATTCTGTGATTAATTCTGTCTTGTACATAGGTGGACTTGCTATTGATTGGATCCATGACAAATTATACTGGACTGACTCTGGGACATCTCGAATTGAAGTAGCAAACTTGGATGGCACTCATAGAAAAGTGCTTTTGTGGCAGAACCTGGAGAAGCCCCGAGCAATTGCTCTACATCCTATGGAGGGGTGAGTGAAAACATGAGATACTGGGGGAAATCCAGTGAGCCCTCCATGTACTATGTTTTGTTGAACATTGGAACCCCCATTCTTGGTGGCAAAGTTTACGTCAGGGCTCAAGACTTCAGTTGGCACTGACAGTTGGACACATGACTGGCAGTGGCAGGGACCCTTCAGAGCCTTAATCTTGCTCTGGGCCCTTCAGCTTTCAGCAGGCTGGGTGTTACTTTTCACTTCTCCCTTGGCTGTGACCCAGTCACAGGACTGATACTGTTTTACCCTCATAGGGAGTGATGTTGGGTGCAGCATGTGGGCCACAAGTTTTCTAGCTGTCTCTCCCTGCCTCCTGCAGTACAATCTACTGGACTGACTGGGGCAACACTCCCCGCATTGAGTATTCCAACATGGACGGCTCTAATCGGCGCATCATTGCGGATACGCACCTCTTCTGGCCCAATGGACTGACCATTGACTATGCAGGACATCGAATGTACTGGGTGGATGCCAAACATCATGTTATTGAGAGGGCTGACCTTGATGGACGCAATAGGAAGGCTGTTATTAGCCAAGGTGAGTAACAGCCTTTCTCCAGGGAGTGCTTTCTGCAATGGAGACTACAGAGTAGCACAGTGCTCATCTGAGTTTGAGACACTGGCTCCTGCATCTGTGCTTGTCTCCTGTTCTTTCACATGAATGAATTCTATCACCACTGAGGGATGGAGTTTGCTACCCAGTCATCGGTAGCTGCATCAAAAGCAGGTTGAGGGAGGTGATTCTGCTCTTGTGAGACTCCACCTGGAATGCTGCATCCATCTCTGGGCTTCCAACATAAGAACATGGTACTATTGGAGGAAGTCTAGACGAGGGCCACAAAGTTGATAAGAAGACCCCTACAAAGGCTGGAAAGAAAGTTGGGGCTGTTCAGCCTGGAGAGGAGAAGGTTGTGTGGAGACCTCGTAGCAACCTTTCAATATCTGAAGGGAATCTACCAGGAAGCAGGAGAGGGACTCTTCATAAGGAACTGTAGTGTTAGGGCAAAGACTACTGGAATCAAATTAAATGAGGGGAAATTCAGGTTAGGTATTAGGAAGAAATTTTTTACTGTGGGGTGGTGAAGTGGTGGAACAGGTTGCCCAGGGCGGTTGTGAATGCCCCAGTCCTGTCACTCTTCAAAGCCAGGTTGGATAAGGCCTTGAGCAGCCTGGTCTAGTGAGAGGAGTCCCTGCCTGTGGTGGGGGGATAGGAGCTGGATGATCTTTAAGGTCCCTTCCAGCCCCCTAATGTTCTATCTGTGATTATAGGACAGCAGAGAGGAATTGTCTGTTAAATTAGTGTAAAGTGTGTTTGAGCAGGTTGAATGTGGTGAAGCCTAAGAGGCAGTGGAAAGAGCATTCCCTTGTCTCCCTGCTAGCCTGAGTTGTGATTATATTACTATATTGGCTGTCTATTACAGGGCTCCCACACCCATTTGCTATCACTGTGTTTGAGGACAGTCTGTACTGGACAGACTGGCACACCAAGAGCATCAACAGTGCCAACAAATTCACAGGCAAGAACCAAGAGATCATCCGCAACAAACTCCACTTCCCTATGGACATCCACACGCTGCATCCTCAGCGTCAGCCAGCAGGTAACTGCAGAGCGGGTAGAGACTCATTGAGCCAGTAGAAGACTTGGAGCCACCCACTCCCTGTAAAGCCGGGGGTGACAGCCCGAACCCAGCATGCGGACACACCCCCGCTGTGCCCGGGGCTGTGGCAGAACTTGCTCCACGCCCTCGTGTTGAGGTGTCGAGGTCGCTCGGCGGGTACCTCGGAGTTGGGTGTTACCGCAGCTCCCCCTGCTGACACCGGAGTGGAGGCCTTTCAGTAGGAAATACTTGGGGTTTGTTATGTATCTCTTATGTTTTGAGATAGGGGAAGAATCATGGTGGGCGTCATAATTACTGACACCTCCCTTACTCCTCTTCAATTGCCTTTATCTGCTCTCGGAGTGGATTGAGTTAATTGTTCATTTTAAAATTGAGCCCTAAAAATGGAGTTAGTGCTTGAGTTTATATATTTCCTTATTTTCAATTAACTTCTGGTTGGGAAGTCATACCCATGTGGTCTTGACACTTCAACTAGTCTTTTTTCCTCCTTTCTTTACTCTTTGCTTTATGTGTGGTTGCTTTTGTCTTTGGCTACTTGAGCAGGGAGAAACCGTTGTGGGGACAACAATGGAGGCTGCACTCACCTGTGCCTGCCGAGCAGCAAGGATTACACCTGTGCCTGCCCCACAGGCTTCCGCAAGACCAGCAGCCATGCCTGTGCCCAGAGTAAGTGAGGTGGGACCACGTGCTCAGCTGTTCAGTGGGTGGCACAGGGCTGGCAGTGGGACTAAGCATCACCAGCACTTGCTTCCAAGGATGTGCAGCTGGGTAGACTGAGTTAGAAGTATTAAGGGTCCTGCCAGAGGATGCTTCACCTTCTTGATGCATTCCCCTGTTGTGTATCTCACTGCCTTCACTAGGCTTCATGGGTGGCGATGCAGACAAATTCCACCCTTGGTCTGTATTTCAGGGCTACTGTTGGCACCATGCTACCTGGCACAGCTGATTGTCTCCCTGAAATTCCCATAATGGCCGTGTCAGTGATGAACAAAAAATGCAGTCCTCATCATTTCCACATTTCTCTTAGTTTGCAACTATGTGAAAGAATTAGACCAACTATCTCCCAGATTCTCAAGAGCTATTTTTAAATAGCTATTTGATTTGGAGGGATGTCTATGCCATCCTTTGAAGAATATGGTTGCTCTTGTTACATCAGCATAGGTTGCACCCCAGGAGAGAGCTCACAACCACTCTGACCCCCCTTGCCCGTCCTCTCCCAGTGATATTTTGCTTCCAGTAAAAAAAATAAAAGACCAAAGATGTGCCAGTGAGAGATGATGTAGGTGGTTAAGGTGTGGATATAGCAGGGAATTGTCTGTCTATCACTGTATTGTTGAACTTAGAGAAATTAAAAGAAGACCTTTCGACCTTTGATCAGGTCTTGACAAGTTCCTGCTTTTTGCCCGAAGGATGGACATCCGTCGGATCAGCTTTGACACAGATGACCTGTCAGATGATGTCATCCCC
The DNA here is from genome assembly GCA_013397375.1 of Toxostoma redivivum. Lineage (NCBI taxonomy): Eukaryota > Metazoa > Chordata > Aves > Passeriformes > Mimidae > Toxostoma > Toxostoma redivivum. Next base: position 236,366 of record VXBI01006449.1, on the reverse strand, counting down.
CTTGCTGATGTTCGCAGTGCTGTGGCTCTAGATTGGGACTCAAAGGACGACTATGTCTACTGGACAGATGTTAGCACTGACTCAATCAGCCGAGCAAAGTGGGATGGATCGAACCAGGAGGTACAGTGTTCACTGTGTGTGGAGGTCATCTGGCCAGGAGACTCCTTGAGCATCAGATTTGAAGCCACTGGGATACACTGGCTTTTTAAAGTGCTGCAGTTCATGGTGGATATTTTCTTCATTAGTTTGTCTAACTCTGGCAAACTAATGAGATCACTGGACACTTCATAAACAATTGGGTGAATGGAGACCCCTGAATGGAGACATGAAGCATGGTGATTTGTGGGCTGTGGTAAATTCCTTTGTTGTAGCCCTAGAATCTGAAAGGAAGAAGTATTTAATCCTCTGTTACATTCTAAATTTGGAGTGAAAGTCATGCTCTTTGGGAATACTTTTTGCACACACTCCTAGGCTGATGGTACTATAAATGAGGGAGAGTTCAAAGTTTGGATTTGCAGTTTGAATAAGCATAAAAAAATAGATGTTCCTCCAAATAAAAGCCTTATTTGGACTTCTAAGTCCTTCATGCTCTGTCTTGTGTGGCATTGCTCTGCTCAGGCTTTTGCCTTTCGAAAGTTAACGTTGTTTGTGAATGGGTAGTGCATTGGAAAAGTACTTTCTCCCTAAGGTCTAATTTCACTAAGGATTTTTTCTTTTTGTTTTCATGTAGGTTGTGGTGGACACCAGCCTGGAAAGTCCAGCTGGACTTGCAATTGACTGGGTCACCAACAAACTGTACTGGACTGATGCAGGTATTGGGATCCTCTGCTTTACATAGACTTCTGTCTTCCTTACTAGTCATGAAAACTGAAAATCCACTGGGTAGTTCTGTGTGTTTCATTCCAAATTTGTCCTATTTCTGTGTAGCAAAAAGATGGAGTTTCATGTTATGATCTTCTAAATGAGTGTGAATTGAGGTACAACCCTTAGTTTAATTCTCTTTGCAGTATCACCAGTACTAATTCTGTAAAAATATTCATCAGTGTTGTCTTGCTGCAGAGCTTGTGTTTGTGCGTGTTTATGTATCTTCCAACACTGCATCTTGGGGTGCAGCAGGTAATACTTGGAGCATGTTCCCTGCTGGAGAGTCATAATTGAGAGAGATGTAAGGAAGATTCTTCTTTACTAGCTGTTCTCTCATGGGGGTTTAGGTAAGAGGTAGATTATATACAGGATTCCACATCAGTGACAGCCACAGAGGTGACTTGAGAGGATGGAAAGTGACACTTCAAGCCTGATTTCTTACCTATCTTCCAACTAAGAACACAGATGGATATAGGAGAAGAATGCATTGTTGTATGGAGGTTTTTTGGCCTTAGCTCTTGCAATTCCAATTTGATCTCTTATTTTCTCTCTTGACTTTTGTAGGAACAGATCGGATAGAGGTCTCCAATACAGATGGAACCATGAGAACTGTTCTAATCTGGGAGAATCTAGACAGACCTAGAGATATTGTGGTGGACCCTGTTGGAGGGTAAGAGATACTTTCTTCTGGGATGACATAACAATTCTTGCATGTCTAAAGATTTTCTGGTTCTTCGGTTTTGTACAATTTTCTTTCTCACTGGTGCTATTGTTCTACAACCTGCTAATGACTGAAACTAGAGACATGATTTTAGATGCTAATGGAACAAGATAAGCAGGGGTAATTGCCTGTTGTGCTGTGGAGCTTGCAGGGGCTGGCTGGTGTTTTCATTTGTTTGTCCTAGGGATGTAATAACTAAAGATGTAGTACAAAAATATTGAGAATGGGGCCATCTAGATGTTTTCTGTTTCTCTATTTCACATGTATGTTGGATTTGTATTCAAGCTCCCTGCTTATCAACTAGAGTTTCAGTCAGAAGGATGTTCTCAGACTTTGTAGAGGTGGGAATGGGGTGGATAGGAAAAAGCTTGTCAGCCATTGCTGTAGAGGTGTTGAATATCTTGAATGAAAGAGTGCTATTCTTTCCTTGAGTGGATTCTGGAAGACAAATGCAGCAAGAGTGTAAAGGGCTAGTGGTGTACATTGGTAAATAATCAGTTAATTTTTAGACCTTGACCTATTTTCTTGAACTTTTTCCTACACATTGTAATTAGGCCAGCCCATGGGCAGTAGAAGATACATAAATTTGAGTATGATCTTAGGTACATTACAAGAACCCAAGGTTGGACAAGAGTACAGTAATACTTTAATGTTTCTTCCTGCTAGGAATGTACCAGACTCCCTTGCTTCTCTGTCAGTGAAAAAGTGTGGGCATTCACTTCTGTCTGGGCTTCTCCTTAGGTTCATGTACTGGACTGACTGGGGAGCTAACCCAAAAATTGAACGTGCTGGGATGGATGCCTCAAACCGCTTGGTGATCATTTCCTCCAACCTGACATGGCCCAATGGCTTGGCCATTGACTACGAGTCACAGCGCTTGTACTGGGCAGATGCAGGCATGAAGACCATCGAGTATGCCAGTCTGGATGGAGGCCATAGGAAGGTAAGGAGGCTGTTTTTGAGGAGCAGGTCTGGGAGCCTGAACACAAAGTGATGATGGCTCCTGCCTCCTTTTTCCAATAGAAGTCAAAGTACATGGCAACTTTCACTAGGAGAAAAGAACTCCATTCGGTTTGAAACTGTGCATGAGGGAAGTTTGAGGGCTAAGGTTGCCTCATCATTCTCCTTTTGCTGTGATTGTATGTTATGATGTTGAGAGGGAGCAAGGGAAGCCTCTTCTCCTTAGTGACTTCATAGTCGCTAGCGTATATAATATATATGTAAGTAAATACATATATATAAAATAAAATTATAATATATATAATACAATACTTTTCTTGGGGTGATGGGGGTAATCTGAGCAGGTGCTGATTGGGAACAATCTGCCTCACCCCTTTGGACTTACTCTTTATGGCGAGAGAATCTACTGGACAGACTGGCAGGCCAAAAGCATCCAGAGCGCAGATAGGAGGACTGGGCAGTCTCGGGAAACACTGCAGGACAATCTGGAGAATCTTATGGATATTCATGTTTTCCACCGGCACAGGCCACCAGGTACAGAGCTCGCACCCAGGCCCCCCTGAGCTGAGAGCTTGCTCAGGCTCTGCTGTGTGGCACATCTCTTCTGCAAGGAGCTGACCTGTCATTGTCTTAAATGTCTGTATGGAGTATGAGAGCCTGAGAGTTAACTCCTAATTTGGTTTGAAGGCTTTCTAGAATGCATTTCTCTAGCTGCTGCATCCTTTTTTTGTGCCGATGCTACTGGCTCATGGATTTCTCATCCTCTTTTCCATAGTACATACAGCATGCAAAGTTAACAATGGAGGCTGCAGTCACCTGTGCCTTTTGGCACCTCTTCCAAAAGGTTACAGCTGTACTTGCCCTACTGGGATCAACCTTCTATCTGATGGCAAGACCTGCTCCCCTGGTGAGTGTTCTCTGTAGAATCCTCGTTGCAGTTTTGTATCAGAGCTACGTTTTGCCTCTGCCCTGTTAGAGAACAAATTTCACTTTTATGTGCTTACCTGCTTACGCCTTGAAAAACCCATTTGGTGCCTATACCTTCAATTTGAGTGGGAATTGCTATGAAGAAACTTACTTACTGATAAATGTATTGATGAAGGAGACATTTTTCTTGAAATTATGTTGGACAAGTAAACCAAATATCACATTTTTCCCATTCTTTTGCCCTAATATTGAGGTGAATTCTTAAACTACAAGGTGATATATTCTTTAATAGGTCAATATACACTCCTCCTGTGGACCCTCTTTTGAGGATGGTGGAAGGCACTTGGCTTCAGGCCATGGTGCATCCACTTTTCCTCCCTGGCAGGAAAAAAGTGACTCGCAATTTCCATTTCCCACATATTAGCAGAAGTAACTCTTCTACGAGTGTAATGTTTTTCCACTTGGATGTTAAGAAGTATTAAGTGATGCTCAATAAAGTGATGCTTTTTACATAAGCCAAGATCTGTCTGAGACATTTTCCCTTTTCCGCTGAAGTGGATGTAACCTCTAGAATATTTGATAAATGATGCCTACGATTGACTGAACTTGTTCCTCACTATTATCTGTCCAATGTCCACTCTGCAGGAATGACCAGCTTTCTGATCTTTGCCAGAAGGACTGACATCCGGATGGTCTCTCTGGATATCCCCTACTTTGCAGATGTTGTTGTCTCAGTCAATGTCACCATGAAGAACACCATTGCAATTGGAGTGGATCCTCATGAAGGTGTGAACTTCTTACTGTATTTGACTGTGTTTGAAAGGCAACAAGTAACTTCCTATCTAAATATCTGAGTAAAGACCCAGGCACAGATCTTACTGTAGACTGTGGGTTTGGATATGTGCTGCAAATAATTTGTTTCCAGTGAGGAAAGGAATATCCTTACAGGAAAGCAGAGAACTGAAACTACATGGAAAAAAACTGCCTGCAATATTGAGTGGGGTTCCTGTGCACTTTGGATTTAAGGAAGTTCCTCTTGCGGAGGCTTTTACAACAGTAGAGCTGAGACTGGTTGTTCATGTATAGTAAAGATCTGATGCCATGCTGGATGTAAACAGTGTTGCACTGTAAGGTAGATGATCTCATTTTGAGAAGTCAGATGTGGAACTCTACTATTAGCTGATGGTATTAGGTATTCTCTGTCCCTGTGTGAGGGTCAGACCTTGTGTAAAGGTTCTACGTATTTTGGGAATAATTGGAACAAGAAAATTTGCAGTGTTTTATTACTCTAGCTTAATAATCTTGTGCTGTTATTATTCATGTACAATCAGATCAATTTTGAGTGGTGTAGTGGGTAGTCAGAGACCTGGATCTGTTTTTTAAGGATTTTGCTGTTTGGTTGTTGGGGTTTGGTTTAGTTTTGTTCTGGGCTTTTTCAAGTTTCTCTTTCTTCTTCAACCCAGGAAAGGTTTACTGGTCAGACAGCACATTGCGGAAAATCAGTCGGGCTGCCCTTGATGGCTCACAGTTTGAGGACATCATCACTACAGGTGAGGGAGAAATTGATCTGAGAGCCTCTTGCTTCTATGCAGTATGAAGAGAGATTCTCTGATTCCCCAGTAGAATACATTTTTGGTGGAAAGGCAAGCAAAGCCTAAAGCAGTTGCCTACAAGATGGACAAGAGAAATACTAGAAGTACCTTACTAATAAGCAGTGACCAAAATGTTTTTCTGTTTTCTCAGGTCTGTTGACTACAGATGGGCTGGCTGTGGATGCTGTTGGCAGGAAGATATATTGGACAGATACAGGAACAAACCGGATTGAAGTGGGCAACCTCGATGGCTCCATGAGGAAAGTATTGGTCTGGCAGAACCTGGACAGCCCTCGAGCAATAGCTTTATACCATGAAATGGGGTTAGTGTTGTCAAGAGTTTCTCTAGGAGTTACAGAGGACTTCTGATCTCCTTTTCCATAACACTTGCTGACTTCTCCCCAGGTATATGTACTGGACAGACTGGGGTGAGAATGCCAAGCTGGAACGCTCTGGGATGGATGGCTCTGGACGTGTGGTGTTGATCAGCAACAACTTGGGCTGGCCTAATGGACTGGCAGTGGATAAGGCTGGGTCCCAGCTGCTCTGGGCTGATGCACACACTGAGGTCTGATTCTGTTCTTCAGTGTTGTTTGTCTTTGGGAATTTGGTAGCCTGGAGGCTGCTTTGAAGCTCTTGAGCAAGCTGTCAAAAGAGCAAGGGGAATGTAAGCTTTTCTCAGAGTATGGGCTATGGAGGGAGGGTGAACCTGAATAACATCGCTTGCTGAGACTGTTTCCCACTTGCTACAGCAAGTGCTAGCAAGAGGAGAAGTGTTTTGAGTATGAGGTGATGTTCTACTTCTTCCTGTAGCGGATCGAGGCTGCGGATCTCCATGGCGCGAACCGCCGCACCCTGCTGTCCCCAGTGCAACATCCCTATGGCCTCACTCTGCTGGACTCCTACATCTACTGGACTGACTGGCAAACTCGCAGCATTCACAGGGCTGACAAGGACACTGGTGCTAATGTCATCTTGGTGAGGGCAAACCTGCCTGGCCTCATGGATATTCAAGCTGTTGACAGGGCCCGGCCCCTGGGTAAGTTGCTCCCCAACTTGGTGGGTGTTGGTGGTGGCAGGGGGAGTCCTTCAGAACTGTCATTGGAAAGAGTCCTTTGGTGTAAAGCAGGAGTGATAGAGTCGCTTCTCAAAAATCAGCTTTTCTTCTGATGCCTTCTTTTAAGGCATCACTTCTTCCCTCTTTAACTAAACTATTTTTGTACTTCTCCCTGTTTACCCAGATCTGTAGGTTTAGTGTTGATTACTGCATGCTTTTTCACCCCATTGTTCCATTTCCTTCATTGGATTGCGCTGACAACCTCATTCTTGCACAAAGCAGAGCCGCTTTCTTAGGAGAACTGAATAAGTCATGCCTTATTAAACTTCACCAGACTTCCATTGACATTGGACAATGTCCCTTTTTTACTCCAAAAGACTCTAATTCTTCTTAAACCAGTTGCTTTGAAATATTATTTCAAATTCTAGTATTATTTCCCAATCATTGCAGGCTTCATCTTCGCTGTGCAAAGTCTGTGCTGCTTTAGTTGCTCTTAATAGATCATGTTGTCCAACTATTCTGTGCCAGAGTCAATTCTTTGTTACTCTTTGGGGATCCTATAACACCCCATCTTGCCTTCTTGCTTTTCAGTGGAAGTTGTTGCTTTGTGCCGTGGGTTTATTTTGGCAGAATTTCCCTAATACATACTTCTGCAGAAAACTGTGCTGCTTTTCTTGTGGTTACTAACAGCAGAACATTGCTCTTGGCTATGTAAGTTGGCAGTATAACGTAAAGCTGACCAAAAGTCTAGCCATCATATCCACGTTGTCATCTTCCTACTCCTGTACCTGACTCCCAGGCTTATTCCCTCCTAGTAAATGTTTGCTGGGTTCTTTACAATTAAAAAAAAAAAATTATGTGACCCTAATATGTCAGGCACTTCCAGCAGGCTTCTCTGATGCCTTTGTTTACTTGCCACTGTGTGCAACTAAGTTGAAACAGAAGCTTCTTTGTCAGCCTGGCCTCTGGTGCATTGTCACACTATTTCCCCACAGGGTTGGATCTTTCTGTCAGCATTACCATTTGCAGCAGTAATAAACTGCAGTTGCATAAATCTGTGAGCATTTGGCTGTTTCTTTTTCTGTGGGATAACTATGATTAGCAAGGAATGCAGGTTAAGATTTTTCTTCTAATGATCTCTCTTCTTCTGGACCCTCCTGCTCTCCTTGCCAATCATGCCAATACCTACCATGAATCTTGGAGAGGAAGGAGTGTCTCTGTACAAAGGGCTGTAGATTCCCAGCAAGGCTGGGATAGTAAGGATGAACTCAGCTGCTAGCAAGTTGTGCATATATGTAGCCTTTAAAATAAAGCTTTGGTCTGTGAGATCCTAAAACTATGCTTTCCCTCTTTCTAAAGGCTTCAATAAATGTGGAGTTCGTAATGGTGGCTGCTCCCACCTTTGCTTGCCCCACCCCACTGGTTTCTCCTGTGCCTGCCCCACTGGCATCCAGCTGAAGAGAGATGAGCAGACATGTGACTCTTCTCCAGAGACCTACCTGCTTTTCTCTAGCCGTGCTTCCATCCGTCGTATCTCACTGGACACCAGTGACCACACAGATGTGCACATACCTGTCCCTGAGCTGAACAATGTCATTTCTCTGGACTATGATAGTGTGGATGGCAAGATTTACTACACAGATGTATTTCTTGATGTTATCAGGTAGGTGCCAGTCAACTGCTAGGCTAGGGTCCAGGTCGCCCAGTGACTTGTGCTAAGCGTGCCAGTAAATTGGTGAGACTGAGCACTACATCACTACTTGAACTTTGTCTTTGGTACACAGCATCATGTGTATCAGTGAACTCATGCTGAAGGTGTATTTAACCTGCTGGAGACTGGGGGGAGAAGTATTATGGAGGTAGTAGTATGCAGTGGGCCTGTGATCGGTGTAGATCCAGATTGATGTAGATCCAATGCTGTTTGTCATTGATTTCTATCCAGGCGGGCTGATCTGAATGGCAGCAACATGGAAACTGTTATTGGTCAGGGTTTGAAGACAACAGATGGCCTGGCAGTGGACTGGGTTGCCAGGAACCTCTACTGGACAGACACAGGACGCAATACCATCGAAGTGGCTAGGCTGGATGGAAGCTCCAGGAAAGTGCTGATCAATAACAGCCTGGATGAACCTCGAGCCATTGCTGTCTTTCCCAAGAAGGGGTAGGTATGGGATTATTGGTGGGGCAGGGGGAAGGGTTGCACAGAGGCAGGCTGGAAGAGGAGGCTGTAGGGGAAAGAGGAGATGGGCCATGTGAATCTGCAGGTATCAGCAAGGGGTTGACTCTGAGTGACTTGTAGTAGTCAGGCAGACAGTGAATTTGATGGTTGGGCAGATAACTGTGAGAAGCAGGCTGCAGACTGTATTATCTTTCTTGCACCTAAATCATTTTGCAGTTTCATTCATAACTAAGACTTCTCTTAGGCCAAATGAAATGGTCTTTTCTTCTCACACTTGCCTTTTGTCTCTTGAGGTTTCTCTTCTGGACAGATTGGGGTCACATTGCTAAAATTGAACGGGCAAACTTGGATGGCTCTGAACGTAAAATCCTGATTAACACTGACCTAGGGTGGCCCAATGGATTGACTTTGGATTATGACACCAGGAGGTCAGTGAAAGATTTTCCTATACTTGTATACATAGGGTTAAGGGATGTAATGAATTTTTTAGCCCTCTTAGCTTCATTTATTGGAGTAGCACTGTGGGTTTGAGTTTGGTTTTGGGTTTTGGTGTGTTTTGGGACTTTCTTCTTTAGATGAAAAACTTTCTTTAGCTTTTATTTCCTGATCTGTCTTACAATTCCACAATCTTTGCCAATAATTGACTAGAAAGTAAAGTGAGTTTGTATAGATGGAAGCTCACCTCTTTCGCTGTGCCTTCAGGATATACTGGGTGGATGCGCACCTTGATCGCATAGAGAGCTGTGATCTCAGTGGGAAGCTACGGCAAGTGTTGGTCAGCCAGGTGTCACATCCCTTTGCTCTGACACAGGTGAGAAGATTTTCCTGCTGCCACCATTCTCCCTGGTGTGTTGATGAGTTTGTGCAGTGGAGTTTGGGAAGAGGGAAGTGTTACAGTCCAAGGAAACCAAAAAGGCTGAGTGGGATAGTACTTCAATCTTCTCTGGAGCTAGCAAAGGAAGTTCACAAATGAACTGTGGGGTGTAGAGAGTCATCTTCATAGTAAGAGGGTAAAGGTTTGAAAAGGCCTTTGTTTTGGGCCTTCTGCCATTGGGATATGTTCTTTATGGGCATCCTGTGTCTACATGACTAAACATGCTAATAATGGCTGTGATTTTTCTTTGCTGTCTCCCTGAGCAGCAGGACAGATGGATATACTGGACTGACTGGCAAACAAAATCTATCCAAAGAGTGGACAAATACTCTGGGCGGAACAAAGAGACAGTTCTAGCCAACGTTGAGGGATTGATGGATATCATTGTGGTTTCTCCTCAGAGACAGACAGGTAAATAGAAGGACCTTGATTCAGGCAAATGCTAATTGTGGAGCAAAAGAACTCTGGAACCACTGCACTATTGTGGATGTCAAGTAAGGATGACATCCTTTTTTATGCTCAAACTATTCACACATCTTCCCTTAGCACATTCCTTGTCTGCCTTTGACTTTCAGTCAGGTACATCTTAATGGTGTTCTGTTAAAGCTTTGATTAGCAAATGTCACTTTCTTATTGTTCACCCAACATTGTGTTAAAACAGAAGAATGTGAGCTTTTTATTTTTTTTATCTCTGCAACTGTGTTGTCTGGGCTTCTGTCTAAAGATTTCCAGTAGCTTCCTTTCAAGACTGCTCTAATCCAATTCAGTGTCTGGGTATTCTCTTCACTTTCTTAGTAATCAGATGATGGGATATGCCAAAAAGATAATAACTTGCCGGATTTCTAAGCAGTATTTCTGGCTGAGCAGGAAAGAAGCTCTGAGCTCCTTTTTGTTCAGATGTAACATATTTAGAAAATTGTTTGTTCCTTCCAGGTAGTAATGCTTGTGGAGTGAACAATGGAGGCTGCACTCACCTCTGCTTTGCCAGGGCTTCTGACTTTGTCTGTGCGTGTCCGGATGAACCAGATGGGCGGCCCTGTTCCACGAGTGAGTTTACTGTGTGTCACTTGAGTAGTAGCTTCCATAAGTGAGCCACTGCTACTGCTTATGCAGTGGCAACCAGAGCAGTTGAGGCTCTCCAGTGTATACATCTTATGCAGAGTTGTGTGCTGGAACTAAGGCCAGTGATTGTGAGCAATAGAGCCATCTTCTGTCCTTTCTGCTGACAGACTGGGTTTGAGATGGGAAGGCTGCTCATAGAAGCTATAGAGAGTTTTGGTCTATCACACTTGTTCATCTGTCCCACAAAGTTGGAGTCCTGCTTATTTTTCTCTGTTGTTTTAGTTCCTGGTGTGGTGCCCCTTGGTCCGGAACCAACCAGTGTGAGTGAGAGAAGTCAAACACCACCTGGCAAACTAGGAACTTCAACAACCAAACCTCTTACATCTCTGGAAACAGTGGAAGGAAAGTAAGTGTTCTTGTTCTCTTGGGATTGCGTGTGACAGTGCCAGTTTTTGCAAGATGCCACATGCAAGCCTCTGGCTGCCATCATCCAAATATACCTATCCTTAGCCAAAAGAGGATATTCCAGCTCTAGATTCCACATTCTTAATGGATTAAACTGTTATAACAAAGGTGCAGATCATTGTTGAGATGGCAAGAAACAGCTGCAGATTCTTTCTGTCTGTTTTGTTGAAATGTGTGTGTAGGCTAACTGTACTGAAGTGTTAAAATCTAGCCCATGTGTCATTCATTTGATTGATTTTTGAAACTCCTGATTTTGAGAACCTATTTCTGACAGGAGGACAGAGGAGTCTGTTGCTTCAATTCACTGAAACATCTCAGACTAGACCCACACAGCTGAGGAAATGGTTCTGCCCTGGGAACAGATAGCTTGCTTGGAGCAGAACAGAGCCTTTGCAGCTCTAATATTTAGGTTACAATGCAGGTAGTTAAGAGACTCTTTTCTGTTATTCCCTACAGCTTGCTATTTATACAGCTCAGCAAAAGAGGGGACTTTATAGTATATGGTTGAGTTATTTACAGAGCAAAATTTGCACTTTATTGAATATGATTTATTGGACAGAAATGTCTACATGCTGACTCTGAGACATTTTGATTTTTGCTTCAGCACTGATGCTGAAATTTTCCTGAAAGATATGAGTACACCTGTGTACCTGAGAGGGGAATCTGGAATGAATTGGATATAAAGATATTGCAGATAATTGAATAGATCCATGCACACCTCCTATACAGAATGTGTATATATGGTTGTCTCTTCTTTGGATGGAGAATACTTAAGAAGAGAAAGGAAGACCTGTGATTTTTAATTGGAAAGGGAAGGGATATGAGTGCTAGCCCATTCCATCCTGTTTTTTGATACCTTTGATACTGTTGATTCTACTTTCAGTAAATAACTGTCCTTCTGTCATTCAGCTGCTCTGACAAAGATGCTAGGCAAGGCTTGTGTACTCGTGCCAACGAGGCAGTGTTGGCCACCATGGGTGAGTTGCTTTCCTTTAACTCTTCTCTGCCAGGTTGTTCCTCCAGATGTGCTCAGGGCATTCCAGTCCATAGTGTCTGAAACTGAAATTTCTGAAACTCATTCTTGAATTACTCAAATGCCCTCTGAGTAGAGCAAATGCCTCTATAGACATTCATTAACCTAGATGGGGACTTCTCCAAATGACTCTTAGGTCTGAAGAATAGCTCTGTTTTCCTATACCTCATCCATTTGGTTCTTCTCATTAGTAATACTCTTTTTCACTGTCCCCTTTGTGTTCAGTTGAAGATGGTTGACTGTGGTAATTGCTCCCCACTGCAGGAGTAACCTGTCCTCAAGGGGGTCTAACTCCTCCATTACAGCCCCATTACAAAGATCTTGATCTTCCTTGGTTTGAGGCCTGGGTGGGAGGAAAGTTTACCATATGTTTGTTTCATATGAAGCCAAACAAAACCCTCTGCTAAACCTTAATGTGCTGACATTTTATTTTACATAATTCTGTATGGGTAAAGCCCCAGCATTAGGAATTACCCCAAGGTCAGTAATATCCAGTGAAATATAAAATGACTGCATAAATTACCCTTGGTATTCACTTTCAGGAGAAGGACTGCATGTCAGCTACATTATTGGAGGTCTTCTCAGCATCTTGTTTATTTTGCTGCTTATTGCTGCTTTAATTATCTATAGGTAAGTGATCTATTTTCCCTCTTCCGGGCCAATTGAAAATTTTTGGGTTGTAGGAGAAGAAAGTCCCTGAAAGCACTAAATCTTTCTTTATTGTCATTTACAGTCCTTTTTTCCTCCATTTAAGGAGTGCTTGATGATTTTATTTGTGACGTTTGAGTCCTGTGCCTCTAAAGTGTTGGTCATGCAATTCTAATATTTGAAACCTTATTGGCTAAATTTTCTGCAGAGAGCTTGTGAGTTATGGACAGGGATGTGAGATAATTAATATCTCAGTAGATGTGTGAGCTCATGTGCTTTCTGACAGATAACTTCACCAGTTACTGCCAGGATAGCCTTCGTGGTTACATGGCAGTGCCTTACTGTACTGGTAACTAGTAAATGGACTCATAGCTGAAGAGCCAGGTGAAGCCAGGATTCTCTCTTTGAGGGACAGTGGAGATGACTGGAGGCATCTACTTGCTGAGCACTCAGGAACTTAGGATCCTGGTAGTAGGTTCCTGTGACTTTTCTGACAGCTTTTTCCCTCTAGGCATAATAAGTCCAAGTTTACGGACTCTGGCTTGGGGAACCTAACCTACAGTAATCCTTCATATCGGACATCTACCCAGGAGGTGAAGATTGAATCGGTTCCCAAACCAACCATGTACAACCAGTTGTGCTACAAGAAAGAGGTAAAGCTGCTACTAAGGACATGGGAGCCCACCTCAAGCTGCTCTTGAGTACTATAGGCATCACCATGTGGAAGGATTGCATCTTGTGAGCATTTACTTCTAGGACATAGGAGGACAGCTTCAGTGAATTGTTCAGACTGTTATGGAGATCAGCCAGCAGCACTTCTTCCTCAGTGAGCTGTAGTGAATTTGACCTGTCTTTAGTTCTCTGCTTCTTACCCACTCCCACAGTGTCTTGTATTTCATTTGCATTGGATGCTGGCCCTCAAAAGCACATGAACCAATTGAATTGTCTTCTTTGGATACGGATCCCAGTTAGTGTTGCACCAAGGTTGCTTTGGACAGTCACCAGGGAAACCAGGCAGCCAGAAGGGGTTTGGTAACAAGAATGTGGCTCCTGGCTGTGCATGGCCTAGAAGGGGTGGGATAGGGGTAAAAAATAGAGACTTTATTAAATAGAACATTTTAAAGGCCCTTCAGAGGTCCATACTTTGTGCCACATGATGAAGAGAGTTTAATATGATACCTTTCAGCACTTAGTTTCTCCTCTCTTTTCTCCTCAGAAGCTTTCTTACCACTCAGATAGCTTCTCATCTTCCCTCTTCTGATTTCCGTCCACATCCTCACGTCAGGTATCACTACTCTGTGTGTTTGATCCTGCCTCCCTCACTCAAGCTCTGTCGTGTGGCTCAGATGCTGTCCGTACTAATTGCTCATTCTTGGTTTTCCCCACTCTGCTTTTATGTCTTTAAACTAGCTCTGCTGTCTGTCAGGAATGTGTAAGTAATTTTCTATGGCAGATCCTTTGGTCTGGGCTTTGGCTACTCAGTGATATTTTTAAAAGGCAATTTCTGTTAGGACTGTTTATGATAACTTGTTAGATCACTTAGTTCCTTTGGCAGGGATCACAGACTTATGCAGGGGAGAGTTCTCCCTTACTGTTTTCCAAAGGTACTATCCAATAGACTCCCCAAATCTTCAAGCCATTTTGGCCTTGTCTATTAAGGATAAGCCAGGATTATTTAGCTGGGAATCTAAATCCTTTCCACTTTTCTCTTAATTGCAATGCTCCTTTATATACACTGATGTATAGTTCCCTATCCCCTCCACTTTCTCCTCAGGGGTAGATCAGATGCTCCTTATTTGTCATTGAGCCAAGTTGGATTTCACTACTTTAATCTCAGTGTGGTCCCTTCAGCCTCTGATCATTTCCGTTGTTTCCCTATAATCTCCTTCCTCTGTGTCACTGTGAGACTTGGACTCAACAGTGGTATTCCAGCTGTGCTTTGCTGAGAAGTGAATCTAGATGTAAAGATTTGCAAACCTAGAACTGATCTCCTGCCTACTTTTACCGTGAGGTTTTCTGTCTGTTTCTGCTTCCCATTTTGTTTGGTCGGGTGTTTTTCCTTAGTTTTAAAGGCTCAGTGTTCTTACTGTCTTCTGTCAGGGAATATGGTATAGTTGAATGAGAAGAGCAGCCTCATCCTCATTCCCCTTCCACAACTGAAGAATCATGGAATCTGGAATGAGAGTCCTCGCAAGGAGGACTCGCCTGGAGGTGTTAAAGAGCTAAAGGAAGTTTAAAATGGGTTCTGTCATTGTGGCAGTTAAAGCCAGTGGCTTTTTGTCTGCTTTACTGTCTTCATTCCAGCTCTGCATTGCTCCTTGCCATATTTTTCCATAGCCATATTTTTTAAATTAATCTGTCTTCTCCCTAGACCGGTCCTGACCACAGCTACACTAAGGAGAAGATCAAGATTGTGGAGGGAATATGCCTTTTATCCAGTGATGATTCCGAATGGGATGACCTTAAGCAGATTCGGAGCTCCCGTGGAGGGATCCTCCGGGACCACGTCTGCATGAAGACAGATACAGTCTCTATCCAGGCTAGTTCTGGTTCACTGGATGACACCGAAACTGAGCAGCTGCTACAGGAGGAACAGTCGGAATGCAGCAGTGTTAACACAGCAGCAGCCACTCCTGAGCGGCGGGGCTCACTCCCAGACACAGGCTGGAAGCACCAACGCAAGCCCTCCACAGAGAGCGAGGTCTAAAGTACATGTGACTTCGGAAACAGTCGTGCCCTCCCTACCCTCTGCTCTGCACAAAAAGACAGGACTCTGCCTGCCTGGCAAGGAGGGGCACAGAGACCAGCCTCTCTTGCAAGGGGCCTGAGACTTGGACTGCCTTTCAGCATGGAGCTTGGGCAGCTGTGTTGTTGTGGTTGGAGAAGGAGGATGGGTGGGTTGGTTGGAACCCAGAGACCCTTTTGACTCATTTTCACTGTCTGTGGTTTATTTATATGTTCCCTTTTCCTGGAAGCTGCCACATTAACTTTTGCAGTGACTTGTCTGGCCTGAATCTGGTTCAGAGTCTCTGTTCCCTGGCAACCTGCAAGTCCCATGCCATCCAGCTCACGGTCAATGCCCATGAAGAGAGCAGAGCTGCCTCATTGCTGGCTCCTGGTCACAGAAGTACCCCTATAGTCATTCCAGCACTAGCAGCACTCTTTGAGGCTTTGTGTTGAGGGGTCTCTGACATGAGAGAGATGGGTGTAGATGGGATATACTTTGGGGCTCAAGAGGACGCTGACACAGCATCAGCTCATCTTGTAAAGGCATAAAGAGGGTAACCACAGTTGCCAAGACTCACTTCATGAGAGCATCACTGCTTACCTCTCATATCTGCTACTAAAAACTTCAAGAAATGCTCAGATTGGAGCTCTGTGTCTGTTGCTGGCAGTGGACACTGCTCCTGTTCTCCCCTTTCCTTTTAAAACATGTTTCTACTCTGGTAAAACAAGAGTCAGCAAATGGCCCTTTCAGAACCATTCAGTACCCTGTGGGTACTGGAGTCTGAGTGCTAAACTTGAGACAAGAAGAGATTGGTATTTTACTTAGTTCTACAGAGCTGATGGGAGGAAATGGATCTCAGCAAGACCTAAATTTTACTGATCTTTGCATAACTGATATATAAAAAAAGTAAAAGAAAATTTGCTAGGTCCCCACTAGTCCCAGTTCTGCAAGGTCCCAATTATTTTGGCCTTTAGGACCTTTGATTACCATAGTAAGGTAAAAGAGAGAATTCCTAGGTCGAGTCTTTCCCATGGGAGTGCTCAGTGCTGACAGTTAGGAACTGCTTTATTACTAGGCTGAGCCCATTTGACCTAGAATGAGAGACAATAATCAGGGAGCTGCAAGGGTCATTATAAGTAGTTGTTTATCAGATAGAGTTGCACTTTAAGTTCTTCTGTTACCACTAAATAGCTCTCCTTGCCAATTAATTTTTCCCATCAGCTGTATGAACTTCAGTTGTTCCCTGGCCTCCAAGACTCTTACCCTTTAGGGAATGTCATCCTACCCTTGCAGCCAAAATGCAGCAGCATTTGGAGCTGGGTCTTGCATGCTCCCAAGGACTGTTGCCACCTCTTCATATTCTCTTGTCATCTGTTTGTTCAAAAAGAAAAAAGAGAAAATATTGCTTGACCCTTCTTCAAAAACAAAATTTATATTAACCCCTCAAATATTAAGCATTAAGTCAGGTCCTTGGAAGCAGAACCTCCCAGTGAAGAATTTCTCACTGCAAACTTTGTAACGTCTTTTATCACCTGGAAAGAGGTCAAGGACATTCCCACCCATGGTGTAAAGAGAGCAAAACATACACTGGGGTATGGTTCAGGGGTAGGGGGAGGGTCCATCTCCCATCCAATATTTTTTTCAGCTGATTAAAAAGGAGATTCATCCTACTCTGCTCCAACCTTGTTTATATAGTAACAGGCCTGCCTGCTACCCCTGAAAAACACAACAGTTGCCAGTGGTTTGCCTATACTTCTCACAGCAGAGATAGCTTTGTAGATGGGGGAAGGTTGCAGCTTTGACCTGGCTAAGTGGCTTGAGACTCTGCCCCTAACTGGCTGACTAATTGGGCTGACTGGTGTATATTCCTGTGGAAAATGAACTGGAGCTAAGGCTTGGATTTCCTTGTATTAATGTGGGACTCTTCCCTACTCCCGGAGGGATTTATTTTTATTTTTTTTAATTAGATTTTTATTTAATTATTTATTTGTTTGACTCCAGCCTTGGAAGTGTTGATTTTGTTGGGCAGAGGCACTTTTGAATTGAGGTGTGGACTCGACTGGGAGCTGAGAAAGGAGTGCATATCACTGACATGGACCCTGCCCATCTAAGCCATTTCATGCAGGGACAACACCAGAGGGCTCAAGTGTAGGCAGAAGAATCAATTTCATCAGAAACCATATGCAGGGGCAGGGGCATCAGGGCTGGGAGTGGGGAGGTTGTGGAGGCAGGCTCTGACTTGTAGGAGAGCAGAGTTTCTTTGGATTTTGGAATGGGGTTTTTTTTTCCCCCAGTAGCTTATGTGACCATGCACCAAAATCCTGAGGTGGGACAGGGGTGAAGGGAAACATCTGCCCAGACCTGTCACTTAAGATTAAGTCAGCCTGTCAGAGTAATTGCCGTCCAAGTCTGGAGTGTCTGCAAGTGTGCAGTGGAAAGGAAAAACACAGTCAGTCTTTTCAACAACTCATGGTGTTTGTGATCTCCACTTTGATCAATATTCTCTGCTGCTTCTTAGGAGAGACCCTGTGCACTCCAGCCTCACAATCATTCATAACTGCTCTCTGCTCCCTTCCTCAAATGATAATGGTGAAAAGGAGCAATAAAATGTCACACAGCCTCCTTTACCAGTGAGGTGGGCAGAAATTTGTGGTTTTTTCCTAGAGACAGCCCCAGTGAGATGCTGCCTTGGGGATGCATCATGGTTCCCCATTCTGGGGAAGAGAAGACCCTCATTGCACTTAGGATGTTAAGAATGTAGAAAGGCTACTGGAGGATGATCTCTTGAGCACTGATTTACTATGTAAAAAGCAAACCTCTCTCCTGTCTGTCCCGAGCTAACATCAGTGATTTCCATGTGTTCCTGTGTAATGGTTTTAACGTTACTCACTGGAGACATTGGATTTTCTGGAGTTATTTAACCACTGTGTTCAATATTTTAGGGGTTGATGATAATTTAATATAAATTTAGCTTTTCTTAACCAGTCTGCCTGGCTTTTGGTTGTGAATCATGCATGTTATTTGGACTCTCCTTTGAATGGGGAACTCCCAAACCTTTTCAGACAGAACCTCAACTTTGCTTCATTTGAGAGGAACGAGAAGGTAGGAACAGATTTGGGTTCTTGGAAACCTGATGGTCGCACACACTCTACCCCTATGATTTTGAATCAAGGGCACAATATCTACACTCACTTTTACAGATTCCTTCATACTTGTAATACCTCTCACTCTGCCCCACCTTGCTTTTTTCCCCCTTCTTTAACACAGCAACAGCAGAAGGGGCTGTTCATTTGGCATGTATTAGAACTGTAGAGATCTCAAGCCTCTGCCAAGTGGAAAATAAAGCTCTGAAGAAGAACTGCTTTTTCTTTCTGTAGGGGGGGTTTATTTAAGCTTCTGTTGCCTTTTTTTATAACCAAGAGTTTAAATAGTGCAAAAGGCTGAGTAATGAATGAAATATCCACTAATAACACACTGCAGTACTGGTGCCAATCTTGTACCACATTCTGGCACTTTCTGATGAAAAAACTACCTAAAACATTTAAAATTAAAATAACTATTTCTGCTCATTTCACAGTTGAAATTGCAGAAGCCATTTCAGTCGGGTCATTAAAAAATTTCCTGACTTGGAAAAAACCGATGGTGCTTGTGTGGCAGTGTAAGATTAATTGCAGTTGTGTGCATGGCACTCTGCTGTCCCTTGTCTTCTATTCTGATTACCCATAAAAATTTTTCCTTCAATTTTTAAAGCTGAAGTGAAGAAACAAAGGAGGGAAAATACACTGTGCTCCAAAAACGGTTCACAGAACAGGTCAGGGTGGAGAGGACACTTGTGGGTCATCTGAGCCAACCTCCCTGTCAAGCAAGGCCACTGCAGAGCATATGGCACAGGACCGTGTCCAGACAGATCCTGTGATCCCTAGTGAGGGAAACTCCATAACTTCTCTGGGCCATCTTCCAGTGCACGGTCACCCACACAGTATTGAAGTTCTTCCTATTTATGTGGAATTTCCTGTGCATCAGTTTCTGCCCGTTTCCTCGACCTATTGCTTGGCACCACCGAGCAGAGCCTGGCTCCATCCTCAAACACTTTCCCTTCAGATACTGATAGACATTAAAGAGGTGCCCTCTCAGTCGTTCCTTGAGTTGCTGCTTTTGCAAACTCACTGACCACAGGCAAGAGAAGGCCCATTCCTCTCATAGGATATTCCCCAAAGCCGAATCCATCAGCTCTGAGATGCTCTAGGCCTTCGCTGAAGGGTCCTGCGGCCTGCCTTAGGAGCAGCGTTCCCTCCCGTAGCCTGGCCGGGACACGGCGGCGGCCGGGAGCGGGCGGGCACGGCTCCGGGCTTGCCGCCCGGGGGGCGCGCT